>CANYBF011274104.1:0-10325 GCA_948192965.1 Dalechampia spathulata | reverse complement strand
TGACTCCAGTAGCTAGACCATGTGCTTGGGGTTATGGATCTATCATAAATCACTCAGATCTGCTTGATTTTGGCTGTGAAATCAATTATTTTAATTAATTGCTCAATTAATTGTTTGGTTCATCAAACCGGAGGCCGAAATGAGGTCAAAATGAGGTACTCTCTTCATTAAACTCGCGTATTTTGGTCTGTTCTTTAATTCTGTACTGATAGATTAAATTTTCGTGTAGGTTGGTCAACTATGTGCACCACATGTTGGCCTATGTGCGCCACACCTCTACCATGTGTGGTGCACATAGTCTGATGTCCGGTGCGTATATTTCACGTTTTTCCAGAAAAACTGTATTTCTGGCAGTATTTTAGCCGTATTTTGACGTATCCAGTGGTATTTGAGCTCCACAATAGCTCAGGTATTCTGGAAAAGTCATAAATTAATTTTAAATAATTAATTTTGGCCTCAAAATTATTTTTACGATAAAATGTAATTTTTAATCGTATAAATTCAATTTTTGAAAGGATTGGATTTTAATCGGTCGAGGGGCTATCTCCAAATTATCCCACGTGATGTTAGCACACCCGGTTAATTAATCCACGGTCAAATAAAATAATTTTGCTTAAAATTATTTTTATTAAAATGAATTTTCACGATCTGGCTCGTATAAATTCACACAATTATTACCTAATAATTAATGGATTTTGACTCTTGGTTCGTACTTTTAATTAGTACTGGACTAGTCAATTAAATCCTAAATTCATTTGCTACTAATGAATTTATTTGTTTATTTTGCATATTAATCCATTCGCATTTTGGATCGTGCAATACGAGGGAGAAAGGGGTATTACTTAATACCCGGGAAATATTTGCATGCGAGGAATATTTGTAATAGGGTAGAATTATTTATTCGGTCTGTAATTAATTCCCCCCTATCTGCTTATCCCCCCTAATTTCCTCGATCCCTTTCCCGACCTTTATTTTTATTCATGCATGATTTAATATTCGCCTAAATATTTATGTCATCATGTCACATGCCATGTCACATGACACATGCACACACTACTATGCATGTCATACATATATCATATGCCATACCATAATGTATTTCATATGCATATACGTACAAATATGCAAATACACAAATACGTAAATACGCCAATACGCAATCCAATATGCTTTATCATGCATACGTATATGCCATGCCATATCATATACTATGCCATGTCGTATGCCAATATGCATATCATACCGTATGCCATACATATACTATGTTGAATACACATTCACATACGCACTACTATGCCTTACCATGCATATGCCATGTCATTCATACCATGCATACGGTATGTCATTCATCTCACATGCCACGCATACGGTATGTCACGCATTTTACATGTTATACACATAGTATGTCATTAACTTTACATGCCATGCATATGGTACGCCATGCACTTTGCCATGTTATAGTTTAACATTTCATATGTCAAGCCATATGACACACGTACATTCTACTATACATGTCATGCATATGCTATGTCACGCATCGTTTCACATACCACACATTTGGTACATCATACAACTCTAACATGTCATACATATGCCATGTATCATATCACCATGCATATGGTATGCTACTTATTATGTCATAACATGCATATACCATGACATCTATCATTTACATGTCATGCATATGATATGTCTTTCATGCATATGCCTTGCATGCGCTAAAAACCTAAATGCTAAAGATGAACCTAAAACCTTAACGCATAACGTAACACGCTTTCCATAATATGTGCTTACATATTAGGTTGTCATATCACGCATATGATATGTCATACACGCTCACATGTCATGCATATGCCATGTTACTTTTATTGCTATATCACATGTCATGCATATGCCATGTCATCTAAATGCCATATAGCTTTATATGTCATTTACATGCAACCTCGCAAATGCCAATCCGCATGACGCGCTGTGTGCTTACAATTAATGCTCGCTTGCTTGCTTGCTTAGGATAATTAATCCCAACTAAGATGGTAAAATCAATCTTGGAAACTCATAGAATAGATCTCCACCACCCGAACCCAATCTCTGAAGGGTTTAACTAGCACTAATGCTATGGGTCGGTTGGACCAATCCGGAACCATCCGATGGCGACTCCCTTGCGACTCTTTTGAGTCCGTATCATTCCCTAAGGGAACCCCTTAGGAAGACTGCCTTTCGCTCCAAGTGCGGTCCCCGGTCTGTGACTTTCGTAAGCCTCGCTCTGGGTACCGGCAGAAACCGGCGCTCACAGGGGTATAAGGGGGGAAAATTGCCTATAAGAAGTTCAATTTATGATTAAAGTAATAAGCTTTAGAGGAGATAAACTTATATCAAATTTATATGATTAGTGAGCACCTTTTTTATATAGTTTAATGTATGTCATATGAACTATATTCTTTAACATATCAATGCAACATCCTAACAATAAAATAATATATAAGTGATATACAAATTAAGGTAAGATGAATGAAAGTTACGATTACAAAAATTTAATTAAAATGTTATAAATATGAGTTTTGAGTGAATATACTAAATAAACAATAAACTAATGATATCAATGACTTATAAATTTAATACCTTAAGATTTAATGAATAAATACGAGCTCTTACCTTGAATATGCATATTAAGAAGATGTCAACATAAGGGAACCAAAGAGTATAATCTATTATTAAATTAATTTTGAAGGTTCCTATTATTAAGTTTATATTATATTTATGAATAAAACATAGAAGTTTATATGTTCTAATTAAAATATATGTTGGAATCAAATATTTCCAGGTATAGAAGAAAGGTGAAACATAACGCCTACTCCTCATATGGATCAAGATAAAATGAAAATAGGTTTTGTGCATTATATTAATTATATATAAGTAAGATTCATAGGTAAAATATGAAGGCTTGTTAATTACAAGCATATCATCGTATAATATTATGAATATTTGATGAATATTTATTTATTTGGATATATGATATATATATATTATAAATATTATTATTTTATAGATAAGTCAGCATTATGCAAATGCATACATGATAAAGACATAAATCATGCATCATACATCATTAGCATGACATTTTGAAGGAATAAGGAAAGTACAATTATATATATATATATAAAGCGTGAAATAAGGATACTGCTAGTATATTTATATATTGGTACTATAGAAATATACTGGAAAAATAAATAATTAAAAATATACCTAGTATCAATTATGCATAATTAGATATAGAGATTGATGTGATCATAGAGAAATGATGAATTCATAGAGAAATGATGAAATGACATATAACAAAAGAATACAATATATATTTGCTTTCATTACCATATAGCATATTATAACTACGATAAAAGAAGAATGTAATTAATATTTGTATTTATTGACATAAAGCATTCCGTTGCTATTATATTAATTTATAGAATGATGAAATGGTTGATCCATGGAAGTAACATACGGTTAAAAAAGTTATTTACAAAGAATTATTATAATGACATTTCATTATCAACTGTGTAGTTAATTGGCTGCAATATTTATTATGAATAAATGCTACAAGTATTCATTAATTATTTTTATTAATTATTTCTATTTATTATAAAAATATAATGAAATTTTATTCACGATACAATTGTTACTGAACACTACTGAATTTTATATTCAGTATTTATCATTTGATAAACGTAGGTCGGAATAGTTCAAGAATATTTGGATCAGTAGAGGCACAATACTCTGAGTCTTGTATGACTCTCGGAATAACATTTTAGGAATATAATGTATTCCTAGCGGATGTTCTTGTTTATTCAACTATCATTATATAATTATGGACAATAAAATATTTTGTGCTTATGTAACAACATAAATGTTAAAATTACCTAGTGTGACCTCTTAAAATTACCTAGTGTGACCTATTTAAATTATATGAATGTTAACATATTTAGTAGTTGTTTAGTCACAAGCTATAATTTTATATGAGTATTTTATATGAACAAATGATAGTATAACTTACATGTAATAAAATAAATAGTCATAATTATAGATTGAATATATTATGTCGAAGTAAAAAGAAAAACTTGAAAATATCATCAATTGGGTGTGTGACAGTCTTAATCTTGAAAATACTTTTCTACAGTAATTTTAATTTCATTTATATATATATATATATATATATATATTAAAATATATCTTTCGTAAACATAATTACTTAAAAATATATTATTCTATTTAAAATATTTATAGATTTAATAAGAATAAATAAAATTATAAAATTTAATGATATTATATATCAAATATTCTTCGAGACGAGGGTGGCCCTGCCCTGTTGATATTGCCAAGTATGACAACAGAAGATATAGATTATAATAATACTTTAAGACATTTTATTGTTTTTATATGAAAAATGCGAAATTTAGATTTTACATAGCAACAAAAATAACATTTAACGTTATTTATGAGATAAGGGTGTGCTGGCCAATGACTTGATGAGGTTGAAGGAGAATCGGCAAGCCATTTGCCGGAGAAGGAGTGGGACTGTAAACGATCTTTTCATCTTCAATAACTTTGTTCCATTTGAATTTAGTAACCATGTTGTGAATGAATACGAGAACTTCCAATTTGGCATACTCTCTTCCAGGGCATATATGAGGACCTCCTCCAAATGGTAAGTAAGTGTACGGCGCAGGTCCATTCCCTTGGAATCTTGATGGATCGAACTTCTCTGGATCTGGAAAATGTTTCGGATCCTTGTGGGTCGAGAATACTGTCCAAAATACCTTTTTAAAAAGTATTCAAATCAAATAAAATTGTTAGCAAAATTAATGTATATAGATATTCCCTACTTATCACATTTAGTTTTGTGTATAAGTAATAATTGATCTAATGATAATATAATTCTTCAATTTTTATTCTTATTTATTATCTATTTTTGTGATTTATTTTTATTATTACATACTAAGAAATTTGTGATTGTAATAATAAAGAAAATAAAAAGTTATGAATTTAATATTTATTGTCCAAAGTTATTTTATTATTTTAATTTTACTTTTATCTTTATTATAAAATTTTTATTTTATTCTTTTCTTATTTATTTCTTTTCCCAAAGCATTTTTAGCATTAAATCTCCAGGTAAGCATAATAATAAAATTATATATATATATATATGTATATATTCGATTTTAGAACTATGCATATACACTCAAACATGTGCATACATATAAATCATTATAATTATTTAATTAACTTTAGCGATTGCATTTTAATTTTTTTTCAAGAGAGACTTATCACACAAAGTGCTATTCCATATCTTTACTTTTTAAATTATATAATTGTAATATTATCATTTATTTTATTATTAATCCCAATATTATATTTTATGAGAGATATATAAATATTATATCAAATTAATAACTTAACTATATCTTCATCTTTAACAAAATTATATATATATATATATATATGAACTTAAATATAAAAAATCTCATTTGTTTCAAAAATAATTTTTATCAATTTTAACTTTAGTATTCAATAAGAAATAAATTAATTTGATAAAATACAGTATTAGATTAAAAGGAATATGAATAAATAAGAAAAAATTTAAATAAACAAACTACAAGAAGTTAATTAAAAGAATTACTGATTCTAATATTAAGATTAATTTCTAATTTAAGATTTTTTTTTACTAATAAAATTAATTTGATAAAATTATGATATGTCAATAATTTTCTAACTAAGATTATATTTTTGATACCTAAATCAAGTTCATTTCCTTTCAGTGTCCTGAAAGCAACTAAAATTTGATAAAGAAAAAAAAAAAGCATAGATGGGTTACCTTCCATCCCTTCGGAATGGTATATCCTGCAAACGTGAACTCAGTTTTGACCTCTCTAAAAGCTCCTGGACACGGCGGTGTTACCCTCATCGTCTCACAAACCACACACCATGAATACTTCATCTTCTGTATGTCTTTCCAATCCAACAATTCATCTGGGCCTTTCGAGTTTGCAATCTCCATTTGCTCTGCCAACCCAGAAAGAATAATTCATTACAGTCAAATAAATATAATTAAACTTAAAAGGTATACGTACCTTCAAGGACCTTGTCGTAGACGTCAGGATGCTCTGCAAGTTGCTTGATCACGAGGGTTATTGTGTTAGTTGCTGCATCGTAACTAGCTAGAAGTGTCGACCAAATTCGATTAACTACCTCTGCATCGCATATTGATTTACCATCATCGTCCTTAAAAAGTAGTAAACAAGTTAGCAAATCCGGAGATGATATGTCTTTCATCTCGGATAGCTGAATCTTTCTCTGGTTTATGATCTCGAATAGCTCATGGGTAACTGCTTTGCTTGCCTTGATTGCTTTGTTTAAGGCTGTACCTGGCAAATTAATTGGCAACGATAGGATTGCTGCTAGTATTCGTGCACAAGGACCTAAAAGTCTATTCACAGTATTTGGATCGCTAACACCCATAAACAATCTACAAGAAAGTGCAAATAAGTGCTTCTTTATCAGTGGAAGAACAATCACGCGTTTATGAGGATACCAATCCTTTGTCAAGTGTTCTTTTGCGATTGAATCCATGATAGGAACCATACATAGTAGGCCTTCAGGCTTGATGAATTCAGCCAACAGTTTACGAAATTTTTTAGCGTCTTCTAACCATGGAAGTTTATCAGGGTAAGGAACCCTTGTACATTCTAAAAATGCCTTTGGCCACCAGGACTGAAAGTACTTGTTCTCGTTTGTGAAGATGAACTTATTTCCTGAAGCTCCACAAAGGAAAGCCGTGTCTCCCACAAGTAAGGAGGTCCGGAAAACATCCGGCGAGTACTTTTGCATCCTATCGTTAACAAACTTTTCTGGGTAGCCTCCCCGACCGGTCATCGCAAATGCAATGCTTTCACCTAGTAAAGGCCATCCTCTTTTACCAGGAGGAAGTTTGGGATGTGAAGACTTGTTAAATTTGAAGAAAAAAAAACACATGGGCAAAAGGGAGAGAACAAGAATTACAACATGTAGGAAATAAGGAAACAACAAGAAATCCATCGTTTTTCTTTTGGCAAGAGGAATCAAGAACTGAAAATGGATGAACGCTGCTTAGATATATAAATATATATATATACAGAGTTTATTAGATATTAAGAGATTGTTAGAGATTCTATTCTCTTACTGGTTGTATGCTTGTTGGGTAATTCATGTGAATTGTATGAACACCATCATTAGGCTTTTATGTAAATATTCTTCTTATGGTTGTTGTCATTAATAAAAGAGTGGGAAGCATTTCCCACTAAAACTGAGGTTCTGTTGGCTAAATATGAATAAATTGAGTTATTTTAAAGTTATTTGAAATTTGATATGATAAAAATTTATTTAAATTCATTTAATAAATAATATTAACTCAACCTATATAATATTAAACTTATTTGTATTCCTATAAGTTTTTAAATTATCACATTTAATATTAATTTAATATCTATGATTGAATTTTGATGATTTAAATATAAAAAATAAATGAAATGATAATATTATTTTTTTATTTTTCAATATTATTCTTCAAATTAAAATTTATATTATGATTATTTTGAAAAAATTAATAAAAATGTATATATACATATCTATATTTCTATGTAGGTAATATTTATGTATATATATTTTTGAATTAAATTTTATAAAATCTAAAGTTAAATATTAATTTAGATATTAAAATATTAAATATTAAAAAAATATTATACTTTAATTAATTAATTTTTATTGATTTCTTGCAAGTCTTCAAATTAGAAAGCTTCTTCCTAGTACCAGTTAAATTTATTTATTTTTTAATGGAAAAATATTCATTATTCATGTGATACATTTAGTAATTCATTATAGATATTAAAAATTTAAATTAATTTCTAGATTAATTAAATATATTTTGATCTATGAAATTAATTAGATTAAATAATTATTTTAATCTAATAAATGAAATATATTTTATAAGTCAATTAAATAAATATTTTTGATCTATAAAATAATTAGATTAAATGATTATTTTAATCTAATAAGATAAATAGATTTTAAACCAATCAAATTATTTGGTTTATTATTTGAAATTAAATTATTCTAATAGTATTTATCATTATTAAAATAATAAATAAATAAAGGGATAAATATCTTGATACAATTCAAGTAGAATTCAAAGACTTTAAAGTGATAGAGATGTAATCTTATTAAACTCTTTTCCATATTATTATAAATAGGGGAGCTCTCTTCATTCTAAAATCACACATTTAGAAGCTAGAAGCCAAAAGTAATAAAAAAAACTCTCAAGACTCAAGGCTCTCTAAATCCTCAAGTCCTTAAGGTGTTCTCTAAGATCCTTAAAGCATCCTTTAAGCTCATTAAGGCAATTAAAAGTCTTTAAGGTGTACTTCAAGATTCTCAAGGTGTTATACAAGTTCATCAAGGTATTCTTCAAAGTTCATCAAGGTACTCTTCCCATGGTGAAGTTTGATTCAAGAATATATCCTTAAAGCACTTAAATCATGTTCTTTTTCAAAAGCTAAGTTTAATTCAAAATCAAGTTACAAAAGCCTTTAAATCAAGTTCTTATTTTGAGATTCAAATCAGAGGATTAAAATTCTTTGTTATAAGAATTTAATATTAAGGATTGTAACCTGCTTTAAATTAATGATATCAAGGAAGTACAACATTTACCCAAGAGTTGCTCAAGTTCAAACGCTCTATCTAGTTGTATGGTAAGTCAAATGTTGATGATAGTCCTAATATCATGATAAAGATAAAATCAATCATGAGTCGTATGAGCAGTAAAAAATGATGCCTTCACCAAAGCTGGGGGTAAAAATTGAAATGTCAAAGGAAGTTGGTTTCTTATCCTTACTAAAGTCCTGTGACAATGAAGAAGGTCAAGATGGAAGTTCCATTGCATAATCAACCATTCAAATTCCTTCTCTAAGTAATCCTGGTGGCATTATGTCCATAATGGTGATGAAAAATATTTTATTGGAAGAACAAGTTACCAACTTGATCCAGTTGGTGGAAAAGCTTATCACATCCTGAACTATATGATTCACTACGCATTCATAATTGACAATATATCATGTTTAGATATGTTATTAATGTGGAAATGATATGGAATTATGATTATGTTGATAGATATATGATAAGAATTAAGTTTAAAGCTCAAAAGAGCAAAGTGGAAATTTTACCAAAACCACTGAAACGGATGGATAATCGGCACTAAAATGATGATTTTAGGCTATCCACATTGAATTTGATAAAATGGCTTTGACCATAGTTCTTGTGTTAACATAAATTAGATATATGCAAATTTTGAATAAAAATTTTATTTATGATGTCATAATTGAAATTGATGATATAAGCGATTGAAATAAAGCAATTTTATGGAATTAAGGAATGGAAAACTTAGTTTTAAAATTAAATTGATGAATTATATATTTAAAATAAATATTATAAATTAAAAAAAATATTTTTTAATTTAAAATGACATGATGATGTCATAATTACTAAGGATGATGTCATAAATAGGAATTTTAGAATTATGGATGGAAAATAAGTAAATAGGAAATTAGATATATAAAAATAGAATTAAGATATGATATAATTAAGTTATTATAAATTAAAAATAAGTGAGATTGGTACTTGAAAAAGTGTATGGGAAGTTGAAAAAGGAGTTTTGAAAAGGTGTTAGTGGAAGGAGAGAGTGTAAGAGTATTAATTATTTATGTATGGAAAATTGGTAGATGGTATTATAATTAAATTATGATGTATTTAGGAGTATATTGAGGGTATAATTCAGATTTTAAGGTATTATTGGTGTATTTTTAAGTATAAACATGAAAAATACATGTATTTAGGGGCTAAATTAGTATATAAGTGTACCCTCATATATAAAGAACAAACCTTAAGGTCAGCCCTTCATTCTTTCAAGCCACATCACTCTCTTATCTTCATGTCCTCCCTTTGGCCGAAACAACTCTCTCCTCTTCCATATATTTCTTATCTTATACATTATCTTATCTTTAAGTTCTAAGTCTTCTTCTTACTTTTGTTTATGACTTATTCTTTTCTTCTTTAAACCAAAAGTAGCCTGAAGCAGGGATTTAAGGGGTTAATAAAAATTACAATTCCAGTCAGAATTAAATCCCTTAGTCTCTATGGACTTAGTATAGAGTAAGAAGGGTATCAAACTCGGGGAGCTAGGTACTATTCCAATTTCCAATTATAAAATTCATTGATTTCTAATATCTTTATGTCACGAATTGAATAGG
>CANYBF011273336.1:0-11342 GCA_948192965.1 Dalechampia spathulata | reverse complement strand
CTAGAACTGATGCTTGGGGATTGAATTCCTTGTGATTATGCTTGTTCTTGCATGTGATGCTTGTGATTGCGGATTTGGGTTCCGAGAAGGAACGTATGTGCGGCTGTGAGTTCCGGGAAGGAACGTACCTTGTGATTATTGGATGTTTGATTTGTATGATTGTTATATGGCTTGTTCATGCATATATCTAGGGTTTTGTATTGCTTTATGTATCTTTTTATTTGAATTTCTTATATGAGCATTAGAAGGTTAAAATCACTTGTAGTATAATTATTGTTTTCCTGAGACGGGTGAGCGATAGTTATGCTACGGGATCATGTCGTCATTCCTTGGGTCTTGGGTCGGGGTGTGACATGTTAAAGTGGTATCAGAGCTATGGTTTATAGCTCGTAGGGTGCAGAGCTATGGTTTAGCTCGTTGGACTATGGTTGCTCGGGGAGCAATGGTTAGCTTGTAGGTGTTGCTCGGGTACATTTCGGTTACTGCCAAATAGGGAATATGCACAAATAATGTCCCAGTCGGATAGAGAGGTTTGGTTCTACTGCAACTGAGAGTGGTTCTTCGCAACAACGTTCTGCAGTTCAACCTGTACCAAGGACTGCACAGACAGAGGTTGCGGCCAAAGGCAGAGATAGGGACCGCGATAGTGTGGCTAGGGATGGTAGCCAAGGATAAGTGAATCAACCTCGTGGAGGCTTAGCACGAGTTTACCATCTCTGTCGGGATGAGCAATCATCATCAGTAGATCCGGCAACATGTATACTTTATGTTATTGGGTTATAGATGTGTTGGACTAGAATTTCAGGGATGAAATTCTTTTTAGGGGGGGAGAGTTGTTACATCCACGTTTCACCCCTTAGGAGTTTGAGTATTTCTGTGTATGTGTGATTGGATGTATACGTGTATGTATACATGTTTTGATACGATTGCTTGCGTATGTGCAGAGTATGTATGCTTGTGTATGCATCATGATGACGTATGTAATGTGTATTTGTATCTATGTTGGGTGTATGCATGATGGCATGCATGTTTGGGCTGTGTAGGAGGTATTTTAGGTTGCTGGGGAGTGCGTTTGAGTGTGAGAAGAGGAGTTTGGGTAGTGGTACGGGTGTATGGGGGCTTCATACGGTCGTATCAAACAGGGCAGTTGAGGAGGCTAGGGCTCCTGGAGGTCGTACGGGCGTACCAAAGGGTTGTACGGCCGTACGTCAACTCGCAGGAAGTTGGGTTTGTGAGACTTTTGGAGTTGGTACGGGCATACGAGTGGTGGTACGGCCGTACGCGACTTAAGTTGGGTTTTTTAACAGTTGAAAAATAAGAGTTTTCATTAGTTATTTTCCTTAAAACGTCCTTAAACCCTAAAGACACACCAGAGGGGAATTCTTAAGCACCGAGTTAGAGCGAGAGCTTGAAGTTAAGGTTAGAACTGGTTAGCGACGAGATCACGGGCTAGAGATAGCAGTCTTCTTTCTCCAGGTTTATGCTAGAGGTTTATCGTTTGTGCTCGATGTTTACCATTTATGCTTGTTCTCGTGGTTCTATGGCTCTGTAAGCCTAGAACTGATGCTTGGGGATTGAATTCCCTGTGATTATGCTTGTTCTTGCATTTGATGCTTGTAATTGCAGATTTGGGTTCCGAGAAGGAACGTATGTGTGGCTGTGAGTTCCGGGAAGGAACGTACCTTGTGATTATTGGATGTTTGACTTGTATAATTGTTATATGGCTTGTTCATGCATATTGAATGATGGCATAGCATAACATGGTGAGGCGATGATATAAGGGTGGCGATATGATGATAAGCGATGTGTTGCGGTACAAGAGGTACCGGTATCTATCAATTAGGGGGTGAGATGCTCCTACTGGTGCGAGAGGTACCAGTGTTAATTGATAATACGGGGGTGAGATGCTCCCTGCACAGGCTAAGAGTGTGAGATGCACCAAACCGAGGGCGAGTGCATGATATGATGATTGATCGGGCATTCTTATTGTGAGATGCAATATGGATGTCTGGTTGGGCAGAGATTACTGTGTGTATGGGGCTGTGTGCCTATTGATTGGTTGTGTGCCGTATGCTCGATTGCATGATGTATGTATGGGATGCGTTGGATGTGTATGTGTTATGATGTATGTAGGTCCGAGTTCAGAGGGTGAGCAGCGGGGCTAGAGGTAGAGGTACAGCAGTTGGTTCGTGTCTTGGACTTCTGGACGGACTCCTGCAGTTTTGTATATTTATGCATAGCTCCTTTTGTATTAGAATTGGCAGTATACTAAATGTATTGTATAAGAATCCATGTATTTATATATACAGGGTTTTGTATTGCTTTATGTATCTTTTTATTTGGATTTCTTATACGAGCATTAGAAGGTTAAAATCGCTTGTAGTATAATTATTGTTTTCCTGAGACGGGTGAGCGATAGTTATGCTACGGGATCATGTCATCATCCCTTGGGTCTTAGGTCGGGGTGTGACAAAAGAAAAATTGTCAACAACAAATAAAACAAATTTAAAAATATTAGGTAAAACTGATGCTTCAATAATAAATCAAGATTTAGAAATAAAAACTATTTTTATGTTATCCCAACAGATAAATCACATGGTAATTATCGGAACTCCATTCATTAATTTAATAACTCCATACTCAGTGAAAGATTGATATATAAAATTTAAAATAAGAAATAAAACAATAAAAATAGAATTCATAGAAAAGCCTAAAACGAAGAATTTAAATTTACTAAAAGCTTATTCAATCCAACAATTAGAAATAAATGCATTAATAAAAGCAAAAAATGAACAGATACATAACTAGCTTATGAAAAATAAAATTAATCAATTAAAAATCCAAATGGAAAATGAATTATGTGCATATCGTCCTAATGCTTTTTGGAATAGAAAACAACATATGGTAGATTTACCTTATGAAAATGGTTTTGATGAAAAATCTATAACTACTAAAGCAAAACCTATTCAAATGAACCCTAAATTAATAGAATATTGTAAAAAGAAATTAAAGATTTAGAAGATAAAAAATTAATAAGTAAATCGAGAAGCCCATGGTCATGTGTGACATTTTATGTAAATAAAAGTGCAGAAATTTAAAGGGGAACGTCGAGATTAGTAATTAATTATAAACCATTAAATGTGGCATTAAAATGGATAAGATATCCAAGTCCAAATAAAAAGATTTATTAAACAGACTTTTTAATGCAAATCTTTTTAGTAAATTTGATATGAAATTTGGATATTGGCAAATTCAAATTCATCCTAAAGACCATTATAAAACTGCATTTACTGTACCATTTGGACAATATGAATGGAACGTCATGCCGTTTGGGTTAAAAAATGCTCCCTCCAAATTCCAAAGAATAATGAATGATATATTTAATCCATATTCAAAATTTTGCATAGTATATATTGATGATGTTTTAATTTTTAGTCAAACATTGGAAGAACATTTTAAATACTTTAAAACATTTTATATGATTATAAGAAAAAATGGGTTAGCATTAAGTAAAACTAAAATGGATTTATTGAAAACTAAAATCAGATTTCTTGGATATTATATAGAACAGGGAATTATCCAACCAATTGAAAGGACTTTGGCGTTTGGGGAAAAATTTCTTGATATAATAACTAATAAAGTTCAACTTCAAAGATTTCTTGGCTGTTTAAATTATGTAATTGATTTCTATCCAAATTTAAATCGAATGATAAAACCATTACACAACAAGCTAAGAAAAAAGGCGGTTTCTTGGACTAATGAGCATACATACATAGTAAAATATATAAAATATTTGGTAAAAGAAATTCCTTATTTTTATCTTCCTAATCCAAGTGCTTTTAAAATTATGGAAATAAACGTTTCTGATATTGGTTATGGTGGGCTATTAAAGCACAAAATTGATAATAAGGAATGTATTATATAATTTACATCCAATCATTGGAATCAAGCTTAGTTAAATTATTCTTATATTAAAAAAGAGATTTTAAGTATAGTAATTTATATTAATAAATTTCAATTAGATTTATTAAATAAAAAGTTTTTAATAAGGATTGATTGTAAATAGGCTAAAGATGTTTTAGAATAAGATGTTAAAAACCTAGCTTCTAAACAAATATTTGCAAGATGGCAAGCTATTTTAAGTATATTTGATTTTGATATTGAATTTATAAAAGGAAGTAATAATAGTATTCCTGATTTTCTTACTTGTGAGTTTCTACAGAATGATGGGATGAAAGAAAAATAAAGGAAAAGAGGTAGTAAAATCCAGTTCTTCTTATTCTAAAGCCCTTTCAGAATATTCTAAAGACATAATAAAACCCATTAAAACCACAGAAGAAGACCTTAAAACCAGAGACCTTAAAAAATGGATTACTGAGCTCTCTCAGTCTCCAGAAATAGTAAAAGCCATTCAAAATATTGCATCCTCTTTAGTAGAGGACTCAGGTAAAATCTCTGAAACTAAAGTGATCGTGCTCGCTATAGGTACGGCTAGTCTATCTCAAATGGTAGATAGTAAAGACTCATCAAATCCATTGAAGGATGTGGATTTGCCAAATATCCAAACTGTCCATTATACTTTTACAAATTATTCTAAATGGGTAAATAAATCGGCTTTTGATTTTGAAATAGAAATTGAAGACGGTTTTAATAATGTTAATCCTTAGGAAGTTTTAAAAAGTATTACCTTAAAAACTAGTACTTCACCATAGAGGGTTTAACAAAACCTCAAGAATATTATTTAAGTATACTTGAGGATTTTGAGTCAGTAAAAATAAAACATACTTTTGATAAAAATATTAAAAATGTTATTGCTTACTCTTCTATATAAATTAAAAAAATTATTTATCCTTCAGATTGGCCAGCTCCCTATTTGTATACTCCTGTAAAATTTAAAATTTTAAAACCCCATTGTCTTACATATAGTTATTTTGACTATGTTGAGGCATGGAAAAAAGTATTTTGTATTCAAAATCCTACCTATACTCATTCTTGCTTAATATATTTTGATCAAAATATAAAGCCCAGTAAAATTCCAAGTTGGTTTCTAAATTGGTGGCAGTATTGTGGTATTTCTGATGAAATTTTATCTCAAGAAGTATTATTAGTATATCAGTATTTTAAAACTAATTTTAGACCTCCTCAGGGAGATAAGAGTATTCCTCCTTTTATGTATTATTGTATGTCTTTCTTTACACCATGGGTGTACCAATGGTATTTAGACTTTTAGTATGTTTCGAGAACATATATCTTTACTATAATAAAAAAGCATAAAATAAAATGGTGGAATGCCTTTAAAAATACTACTACAGAGATATTAGTAAACCAATGGATGGCTAAAAGGAAAGCTCTCACTCATAGTGGAAGGGTGACTTTTAAAGATCAACCTTCGTTTGGGTCCCAGAAGGCCCAATGTCAAGCTATGTTGGCAGCAGCAAAGACGCCTGAAGAGTATAGTGCAATTTGTAAATAGGTGTTTAAATGTCTAGGTTCAACATCTGAAATAGTAAAGCCAGCAAGATCCAAGTCAAGTAAAGTATCTTCTAAGAAATCTCATGGAAGAAGACATAAAATTCAAATAAGTTCAAGTTCAGAGTCGACAGCACCATCCAGTACATCATCCTTCAGTTCGGATTCTTCAGATCATACATACAGTAATGAAGATGATTGTTATAATATTGTAAAACCAACAAGAAGAAAAGACAAAAAGAAAATAAAAAAGAAAGATAAAAAGAAAAAGAAAGAAATAAAAAAGAAAAAGAAAAAAGAGTCCTCTGAAGACTGAGAATAAAAGGCAGAAGGAACCTGATTCCTTCAAATCTTTATGAAGAATGAAATGAAGTATTTTCAATAGTAAAGATTCTGGTGGCAGACACATTACTGTTCATCAATAGTAAAAGCAAACAGTAAAGATTCAAGTGGCAGACAAGGTACTATTCATCAATTGTAAAAAGCAAATAGTAAAGATTCTAAAATTTTTGTTTAAAAAGGGAGCCTATCCCCTTGTGAAGGCATCCGATTATCATCCAGTCTCTGTCTCTCTCTCTCTCTCTCCCAAAAGAAGACTCTCTCATCCTCATCTTTCCTTCTTTCCTTCTTTCCTTTGTTCAAGAATTCTGTTGGTAATTCAAAGTAAGTTTTTTATAAAGTATTATAGATAAATTTTCTTCTTCTATTTTCTTTTCTTAAGTAAGCTGTATCTTTATAACTAAAAAATTGTAAGACCGTATTTATGGCACCTTCTTTTTCTCCCTCCACACTCTAACTTGCTTCTAAGGATCCCAGATCAAGGTTGCAGGAATCCTAAAACCATTGCATGTTGAGTTTGGTGCATGCTATGTGAAAACTTAAAATAATTAAAAAGAATTATATTTACTATTCCAGTTAATACTGTTCTGATCCAGCGCAGAACAATAAAACTAAAACTGTTCAATATTCTGATCCATTGCAGGACATTAATGAAAACTATTCTGATCCATTACAAGACACAGTAAAATAAAATACATATAATAAATAATAAAGTATATTAGCTGGAAACCCGATCTGCAGTGCTAATGGTGCGAAGCAAGGATTTTAACCCTGATGGTCTGGTATAACAATGTCACGTACAAAACTTAATAATCTATATGGATAAATATATAATCTTAAGTTTATTTGATATATTTTCAAGATTTAATTTCTGTATAGCTCTTTATAGATTTATTTTTTATTATATAACATTCCAATATTATTGGTATCAAGTAATTAATTATTTAATTTACCTTGGTGTTTTTGATGATATATTAAATAATAATGAAGATGATGATGATGATATAAAAAAACATTAAAAGAAATATTAAGAAAAATAGATTACGATATATATATATATATATACATATATATTTATATATGAAAGAACCAATTACACCATATAAAAGGCATTGACATAGAGTTATATCTAACATGAAAAATTAAGGATAATATTATGGAAAATGAAAGCTAATTACTATTTTATTTTCTATTTCTATAAATGAGAGGTTTGTTCCTATTATAGAGGAGCTATCTCTTGTAAATAATTTTTAGTTTTATCAATAAAAGTTCTTTCTTTTATTTTATATTGGTGTCAATGATGCAAGGATAGACATTTTCCATTTCCAATTAAAAGCAATACAATAATTCATTGTTGATTCTTGTGAGATCAAAATAAACTTAATTTCTTTCATGATTCACTATTTGCTTTTATTTGATGAATCATAGAACCATTGTAGTCTTTGGAAGTGTATAAATAGGGCTCATTGCACAAGTTCAATTTTGACATATTGCGATATAAGTTGTTTGATTCGAAATTATCACTGAACTTATTGGATTAGTAATTAAAGAGTTAAGCTTTATTATAGATGTTTAATTTTTCTTTGTGAATTTTGACTATCTAGTTTGAACATTGTGAGCATTTCTCCGATGTTAATTTGAGTTGGGTTTCTCTAGCCTTTTATGCAGTTTTTGGAAGACTAAATACGAATCTATTTCCACTGTATATATTTGATGACTAGAGGTGATTGTAGCGCTAGTTCTTGGTCACCTTAATTCTAATGAGGAATTGGATCATGTGAACTTCAGCATTCTATAATTGGCTTAGTGCATTACCAATGAACTGTATTTGAATCGATGATCATGTTTTGAATAATGAATATTTTGTAGCTTTCGGTTAGAAAGTTTTCCATCTTGATATTTTTTTAAAAATCCAATTTCATTATTGCTTTTTATTTCTCCCACTACAAAATCTTTTCAATTCTATTTTCTCACAAAGAATTGAAGGATCATTTCGTCCCTGTGGGATCTAACCTTATTCCACAACTGTAAAATTATTTAATATTTCTATGTTTGAAAGTAGGAATTAATTTGATCGATTCAACACCTGATCATCACATTCAAATTTTTTATTATTGTTGATAATTTACTATATTTTTTAAATAGTTATATATTATTTGAAAATTATAATATAAAATAAATAGATTTAAAAATTATACGTATATAAATAACAAAGTCAATTAGAATTATTAACATAACATTTAACATGATTTACCATACTATTTATCATACTATTATCAACATTATTAATATTATTGCACTCACTTTCATAAAAAGATAAAAATATTAATGATATTATATCTGTTAGACCCTATGTTTTGATGTATGAGTCACGTGTGAGTCAATTTAAATTATTTACAAGTTTTTAATAGTGTTTTTATGTTTGTACTGGCGTACTAAATAGCTTAGTTGAGTGGTACGGCCATACGACTGACCGCACCTGTTAGAACTATTTTATTGGGTTCGGTACGGGCATACCATTGGTTGATACGGGTGTATTGTTGCTCGCAGGAAAATGGTTTATCAGGAAACCTGTTTCCGTATGGGCGTACCATTGCGTGGTATGGCCGTACGTAAGCTCGCAGGAAAATTGCTTGTCAGGAAAATTGGTTTGGTATGGCCGTACCATATTTCCCTCTCATTTTCCAATGGTCATACATGACTTTGAAGAAAGGTTTTAAAACCCTTTCTAATGGCTATTTTCATAGGGAACTTTCATATCTTTTGATTCTAACAGCTACTTCTACAGAGCATTTTATTCAATTGAGCTTTGATTGTCAAGAGCAAGTAAGCTTACTTGTATTTTATATTTTAATCAATTGTAAACTCTCATTCATTGTATTCCCACTTGTAAAAGCTAGGGTTTGCTTTAGTGGGTTGGTGTGTGATTAATATTTGGGCATTAATTTGTATTTGAGAGATTGTAAGGTTGCTTTTGTAAAGGTTTGAGTGTGAGCCTAGAAAACACTAGGGTTTTTGGATTCATTAATGGAATCCTAATTTTAAATTGATTGAGATTTAGTAGAACCCCAAGTTGAGACTTAGGAGAAGTGGACGTAGGCAAGAGTTAAGCTGAACCACTATAAACCGCGCACGTGTTACCTTCCGTAAAGGGACTTTCAATATCTAAATATCATTCTTTATCAAGATTATATGAGAAGCATGAATACAATATTAAATCATGTAGACATACTTATTCATTATCATAATACATAAGCACACACCTTGTTCCAACAAATTGACTCGGTCAAAGAATGCTTGATAACCATATTTTATTATGAAGGGAAATACTTACTGTAGCAAGTTCTGACCATGGAATACAAAACGTCATTTTAAAGCCAATGTTTAGATTGGTTGTGGATTGATGAACAATGATTTAATGTAATCTTTTATGTTAGATTTGCATGTAAACAAATCAACGCCACCCTTGTAAGTGAAATCAGACATGTGCGAATGGTTTATACAAAACCTATCAAAGATCTTTAGGATAGTACGTGGCTACTTCATGAATTCCTCTTTCAAGTTCCTCCATCCATTTTCAAATATTTTATTTATCTCTTTTAAGGGCTTTTCATGGGATCCACCAACCTCTTTCATACAACATACCATGCTTCAGATTGTGGCTTCAGATTTTAGTTCATCTTTTAAATATTCCATGAAAGTAAAAGAGTTAAACTCCATAAAAGAGTTAACCATCTTTTAAAATTAATATAATCAATTCTTTATTACAAAATGTATATTTATAAGAAGTATTATTATTTCATAATTATACTTATAAATTTTAAATTATTCAATTTTTTTAAAAGCACATCTTTAAAATTTATACATACGTATATTTTTATAATTTTTCTAATATTTGATTTGAAAAAAATTTCATAAATATATTTAGGTAATTTAATTGAAAATTAATCTCTATATTAAAATAAAATACTTTCTATTAATTTATTTTTGTATTATATTTATAAAAGAATAATAATTTCATGTTTTTATTTATAACATTGCACCACATTATTAATATAATTATGATATAATATATAATATGATATTCATTTTTAATATATAGGTTTGTTATAAATAAGTAATATAAAGAAATTATGGTGGAAATGTTTAAAAGAATGTTATATCATCTCTTTACCATAAGAGAGTTTACAGGAACCTTGTTCACTTATATTATCCTCTCCTCCCTCAAAAACTTTCCTCACACTTTGTAAAGATATTGCTTATACTCTAACAAGTCATTTCCATCATCAATAGTGAACTTGCCCATTTATTAATTAAGTTAAAATTAATAAAGATTACAAGCTCGATTATACTTATGTGAACTATATATATGTATACACATAAAAGATAGATGTTAGACCTATCCAATGCAACTATGAAATGTAAGAGTTCATCAAATGTACCATATTCTTCAAAAGTATTGATGCAGAACCCAATGGCAAGTATGATATAAACCCTCATGCACACTAAGATATAGCTCTAATGGAAGAATAAACCCCTACCCTATTGAACCCCCAAACTATAGAGTAAGGAAACGCAAATGATAAGGCTATGGAAGAAGAGAAAATACCGCTGTTGACCCTCACTTTTCACCATCGTATGATTTCGGATCTTTATTGATTTGGCTAGGATTTAGTCCCTGATATTGATCCCGATTATACATATAGGCCCCTGTGTCTTCCTTTGTGTGTTCTGATGTGTAGAACATTTCAGAACTGGTGGGGCCCACCATGGTGCTTGGCAGGACCTGCCATCTATTCTGAGTGTTCTATGCATACAGAACACCCTCCCATGCCGTATACAGGGGAAAAACACTTGAAATACAGAGTATTACATTTTTGGCCCTAGGTACTATTCACCATGAATAGTGCATAGGCAGGGCCCACCAGGAAAAAGCAGGGCCCGCTGCCCCTATTGCCTATTCTGTATATTCTGTACTTACAAAATACAATTCCATGTTGCCTTACGCAAGGCACAAAGCTTGGCATCCAAATGCCATCTCCTGGGTCTACTACGCTGTGGGGCTCACCTAGGGCATTAGTGGGGCCCACAGCTTCTAACAGCCCATTCTGTGTATTATGTATTTACAAAATACATTTCCCAGTTGCCTTGCGTAAGGCACAGTGCTTGGCATCGCAAATGCCGTCTGCTGGACCCACTACGCTGTGGGGCCCACCTAGCAATAGCGGGCCCGCTGCTTCTATTTCCTATTCTGTGTATTCTGTACTTACAGAATACATTTCACACCTTCCTATGCGTGGTAGGATACACAGAATGCAAAATATTGCATTTTGGACCTAGGTCACTATTCATTATGAATAGTACATAGGCGGGGCCCGCTTTCCCAATTAGCCCATTTTGTGTATTCTGTACTTACAGAATACATTCTGCTGCCGCCTTACACAAGGCATGCCCCATGGCATCCCGAATGCCACATTCCTAGCTCACCACGCTGTGGGGCCCGCTTCCCACTATAGTCCACTTTGATGTATTCT
>CANYBF011272837.1:0-12778 GCA_948192965.1 Dalechampia spathulata | reverse complement strand
AAATTCCCAAAAGCTTAGGATTTTAGTAAAATTAATTAGTCACTAAGCCTAATTAAAATTTTACTTAAGTTATATCATTTGTATGATACATGTCATGTACTATTTTTATGATATATTTTTGTATGTTGGAAGAGGAAGGGTTGGCCTTGTATTTAAAGTGGCCTTAGAAGGGGTGCAAGCCATGGGATTGGCAATGTGGGATAAATTCCCCTTCTTTTCTAATGTGGGAAAAACCATGATGGACAACCATTTTGCACGAGCTAAATGGAGGGCAAAACACGTGCCCAAATGATAAATGAATATGCGAAATTCATGTCTATAACTTACTCTTGGGAATGGAAACTTGAATCAAGCCATTCTGATAGCGGAAATAGTCGCAATACGCGCCCGAAGTTGGCACCCGAGCCAGCCTGTGCAGGCTATCTCAAAAATCTATGTGAGCAGCCATTTTGGATGGACCAAACAGGGGGCAAATGGCATGCCCAAATAGCAAATGAATATGCTAAATTCATGTATGCAACTTAATCTTGGGAATGAAAGCTGGAATCAAGCCATTTCGATACCGGAACAAGTCGCAATAAACACCCAAAGTTGGCACCTGAGCCATCCTGTGCAGGCTGTCCCAGAAATCTGTGTAAGCAGCCATTTTGGATGGACCAAACGAGGGGCAAACAGTGTGCCTAAATGGCAAGTGAATATGCAAAATTCATGTCTGCAACTTACTCTTAGGAATGAAAGCTTGAATCAAGCCATTCCGATACCAGAACAAGTCGCAATACGTGCCCAAAGTTGGCACCTGAGCCAGCCTGTGCAAGCTGTCCCAAAAATCTGTGTGAGCAGCCATTTTGGACGGACCAAACGAGGGGCAAACGGTGTGCCCAAATGGCAAGTGAATATGTGAAATTCATGTCTGCAACTTACTCTTGGGAATGAAAACTTGAATCAAGCCATTTCGATACCGGAACAAGTCGCAATACGCGCCCGAAGTCGGCAACCAAGCTAGTCTTATTTTGCCACATGCTATGTGCTAAGTCCATTTTGTTTACGTATTTCACCTTGCATGGGGGGAAATGCGATGCATTTCTTATGCCAAATAAGCGTCAATTGACATATTGGAGTGTTGTATAAAATGACTCCTGTTAGGTGGGCCCTAGGTTGCGGGCTCGACTTGTACCTTGGTGGGCCCTACAGTACAATGCGCCTGAAAGATGGCAAATGGCATGCCGAGTGCCGTGCCTTGCGTAAGGCAGCAAGTAGGGTGTGTTCTGTGCGTACAGAACACTCAAAATGGATTATAGTGGGGTAGCGGGCCCCACTAATGCCTAGGGAGCCCTACAGCGCGGTGGTCCCAGAATGTTGCATTTACGATGCCACAGGATGTGCCTTGCGTAAGGCAGCTATGAAATGTATTATATAAGTACATAATTCATAGAATATGCCAATAGGGGAAGCGGGTCCCACTGATGCCTGGTGGGTCCCACAGTGCGGTGGTCCTGGAATGTGGCATTTGCAATGTCACAAGATGTGTCTTGCGTAAGGCAGTTGTGAAATGTATTCTGTAAGTACATAATACATTAAAAAAAAGGCCAATAGGGGAAGCGGGTCCCACTGGTGTCTGATGGGTCCCATAACGTGGTGGTTTCGAAATGTGGCATTTGCGATGTCACGGGATGTGCCTTGCGTAAGGTAGCTATGAAATGTATTTTGTAAGTACAAAATACATAGAAAAGGCCAATAGGGGAAGCGGGTCCCACTGGTGTCTGGTGGGTCCCACAGCGCAGTGGTCCCGAAATGTGGCATTTGCGATGTCATGGGATGTGCCTTGCATAAGGCAACTGTGAAATGTATTTTGTAAGTACAAAATACATAGAATAGGATAATAGGGGCAGCGGGCCCCACTAATATCCTAGGCGAGCACAACAGCGTAGTGGGCCCAAAAGATGGCATTTGCGATACCAAGCGCTGTGCCTTGCGTAAGGCAACTAGAAAATGTATTATGTAAGTACAGAATACACAGAATAGGTTATCAGGGGCAGCGGGCCCTGCTATTGCCTGGTGGGCCTTACCTATGCACTATTCATGGTGAATAGTACCTAGGGCCAAAAATGCAATATTTTGCATTTCAAGAGGTTTGCCTTCCGTTCGTAATAATGAAGCGTATTCTGTATGCACAGAACACTCAAAATAAGAAAATGAGTGGCGGGTCTAGCCAGGAGCCAATGGTGGGCCCTACCAGCTCTGAGGTGTTCTGTGCACCAGAATACACAAGGGAAACCATAGAGGCCTATGTGCTTAATCGGGGTCGATACGGGGACTAAAATCGAGCCGAATCAATAGAAGCCTGAAATTGCACGATGGTGAAAAGTCAGGGTCAATAGTACCATAATGAATAAATCTATTAAATAGTACTTATGAGCGCCGATTTCTGTCAGGGCCCAGAGCAAGGCTTGCGAAAGTCACGGACCGGGGACCGCACTTGGAGCGAAAGTGCAGTCTTCCTAAAGGGTTCCCTTAGGGAATGATACGGACTCGGAAGAGTTGCAAGGGAGTCGCCACTGGATGGTTCCGGATTGGTCCAACCGACCCATAACATGAGTGCTAGTTAAACCCTTCAGAGATTGGGTTTGGGTGGTGGAGATCTATTCTATGAGTTTCCAAAATTGATTTTACCATTATAGTTGGAATTAATTGTCCTAGGTAGGCAAGCATGCGAGCATGAAGGTAAGCACACAATGCGTCATGTGAATGGGCGTTTGCAATGTTGCACGTAAATTGACATATAAAGCTATATGGCATTTGAATGGCATGGCATATGTATGGTATACATAGAAGCGATAAAGTAGCATGGCATATGCATGTCATGTGAGTGTGAATGACATATCATATGCATGACATGGCAACCTAGCATGTATATAAGCATATAACATGACAAATAGCGTATTACGTTATGCATTAATTGTTTTGGATTATATTAGCGTTTGGCATATACGTGGCATATGCATAGTATATGCATGATATGTTGGATGAGTGGCATATCATATGCATGATATGTGAAGTGATGCATGTCATGGCATATGTATGACATGGCATAATAAATGACATACCATATGTATGGCATATGAAATGATGCATGGTATGGCATATGCATGGCATACCTTATGCATGGTATGTGAAATAATGTATGACATGGCATATGCATGTCATGGCATAATGGATGGCATACCATATGCATGGCATGTGAAGGATGTATGGCATGGCATATACATGTCATGGCATAATGAATGGCATACCATATGCATGGCATGTGAAAGATGTATGACATGGCATATGCATGTCATGGCATAATGAATGGCATACCATATGCATGGCATGTGAAGGATGTATGGCATGACATATGCATGTCATGGCATAATGGATGGCATACCATATGCATGGCATGTGAAAGATGTACGACATGGCATATGCATGTCATGGCATAGTGATGCGTATGTGAATGTGTATTCAGTATAGTATATATGATGGCATACGGTATGACGTGACATGGCATCATGACATAATGACATATGATATGGCATATATATGCATGGTAAGGCATATTAATTGCATGTATTGGATTGCGTATTTGATGTATTTAATGTAATTGCATATTGGCATATTTGTACGTATATGCATACGAAATATAGTATGTTATGGCATGGCATATGCATGGCATGCATAGTAGTGTGTGATTGTGTTATGTGACATGGCATATGACATGAATGACATGTATATTTAAGCAACTATAAATCATCCACGATTAAAAATAACTAACGGTCGATGAAAGGGATCGAGGAAATAGGGGATACATACGAGATAGGGGGATTAATTATTATAAGCCAATAATAATCTACCCTATTACATAAATATCCTTGCATACATATTTTGGGACGTTAACTAACGTCCTCTCTT
This sequence comes from Dalechampia spathulata, assembly GCA_948192965.1. Lineage (NCBI taxonomy): Eukaryota > Viridiplantae > Streptophyta > Magnoliopsida > Malpighiales > Euphorbiaceae > Dalechampia > Dalechampia spathulata. The sequence continues at coordinate 8,830 of CANYBF011272837.1, read as the reverse complement.
CCTTGGGCACTATTCATCTCGGGCGACACGAGTCGAAAATGCACGATGCGACTCGAGGCAGCAGCTTTTCTTTCTTGATCTTGCTTCCTTACTTGTTTAGGGAGCCTAACTAGTGTTAATTAGTCTCTAAATCCCTAGAATTTAATTAATTAAGTGTTTAATTAATTTTATAGGAATTTTGGCAGAGTTTTAGCTGCTCTAGAGAGCAAATTCGGGATCCATTTTACAGACCCCAAGTTCTATATTTATAGAGCAATTTTTAGGCATGATAATTTTATAATTTTTGCCTAGATTTGAAAATTTTGAAAACTATGTGCGCCACACATAGTGCTATGTGCGCCATACATAGTGCTATGTGCGGTGCACATTGTCTTGAATTTGCTTCGTAGGGCCCGCTAGGGCCCCAACAGGATGTGCGTCCCATACCGAATAAGTGTTATTTTGCATTTTAAGACTTTTTCATGAAGGAAAGTTTTCTGGATTTGGTCCCGAAAAGGCTCCTGACCAAATGTCTTTACTATGCAACATGCGGCGCACATAGGATTATGCGCTGCGCATACAACTATGAACTTTGCCCCGTATGTGCGAAACGGGATGTGTGCCATATGTCCAGGAAGATCCAAACGACGTTTCGAGTCACTTTGCAGTTTTAAGTTTTTCCAAATTCGGCCCCGAACGTTGAGTTTTGGCTAATGGGCCCGTTTTAGGGTTTGCAATCCTATTTCGGCCTAAAATGGCATTCGGCATGCCAGAAGGTCATGCCTCGCATAGGTACTAGTGAAAATGTATTCTATGTGCATAGAACACTCGAATTAGGCTAAGTTAGGTGGCGGGCCCCACATGTATACTATTCATGGTGAATAGTGCCTTGATGGGCCCCACAGTGTAGTGGGCCCAGAAGGTGGCAAATAGAATGCCAAGCGCTTTACCTTGAGTAAGGCAGCAAGTGGGATGTGTTCTGTGCGTACAGAACACACAGAATAGAATTACAGTAGGTAGTGGGTCCCACTAATGCTTAGTGGGCCCAACAGTACGGTGAGCCCGGAATGTGGCATTTGGGATGCCACGGGATGTGCCTTGCTTAAGGCAACTGTGAAATGTATTGTGTAAGTACAGAATACATAGAATAGGCTAATAGGGGTAGCGGGTCCCACTAGTACCTGGTGGGCCTCACAACACGGTGGGCCCGGAATGTGGCATTTAGGATGCCACGAGATGTGCCTTGCGTAAGGCAGCTGTGAAATGTATTGTGTAAGTACAGAATACATAGAATATGGCAATAGGGGTAACGGGTCCCACTAGTGCTTGGTGGGCTCTACAGCGTGGTGGGCCCGACATGTGGCATTTAGGATGCCGCGAGATGTGCCTTGCGTAAGGCAGCTGTGAAATGTATTCTGTAAGTACAAAATACATAGAATATGCTATTAGAGGTGTTGGGCCCCATCTATGTACTATTCATGGTGAATAGTACCCAGGTCCTAAAATGCAATATTTTGCATTTCGTGTGGTTTGCCTTGCGTAGGCAATAATGAAGTGTGTTCTGAATGTACAGAACACACAAAATAGGGAAATGAGGGTGGTGGGCCCTGCCAGGCGTCGTGGTGGGCGCTAACAGCTCTGAGGTATTCTGTGCACCAGAATGCTCAGGGGAAGCCACAAAGGCCTACGTGCATAATCAGGGTCGATATCGACCCTGATACCGAGCTGAATCAACAGAAACCCAAAATTTCACGAGTGTGAAAAGTCAGGGTCAATAATTTACCCCCTGATCAAGACCGTTTTGAGGCGACACAAGCGTAAGTCGTCAAAATGCGATCTGATCATAGCATGACTTTTCACAGGGAGTAAAAAGCGTACCTGACCGATGCTTGTGTCGGGGCCTAATGCTCGTGCTGAGACTCGCGGGGGTGCTCACGTTGAGGCTTGAATCACCATTTTGCCATTGGGAGCTCGATGCTCAGGTTGAAAGATCAAGGCTGATCTGTGGTCCTCAGCAGGATTGATGGCTTTGGTATGAGTAATTCATCTGAAGTCGGCGTTCAAATACCTATGCATTATGATTCAGGAACCAAGGGCTTGGTTCCGCAATCACTGTTGGATCGTATGGTCAACTGCGGGACCTAGGGGGACTATCTGTTGGGTCAATTCTCGCACCATCATAAAGATGTCAGACATCTCCAAATTGGCATCTGGGATCCTCTGCTGGGTCTCTGACACTTCTGGTCAATGGTTTTGACCAGTAAAAATCCTAATTCTGTCACTAGGGACCTGGTGTTCAAGCTATACCGATCAGAGCTAACCGGTGGTCACTGTGAGACCGATGGCTTCCTTGCGAGTAAATCATCTGAAGTTAGCATTTAGATGCCTATGCGTTAGGATTTACAATCAAAGGCTTGACTCTGTGATTTCTGTTAGATCGGGCGGTTCAATGGCGGAACCAGGGGTGACCATTTGCTGGGTCGGGGTGATCAACCGTTAGATCTTTTTCTCGTGCCATCAAATAAGTGTTGACTATCTCCAAAGTCTGCATTTGGGACCCTCTACCGGAATGCAACACTGTCCAGTCAACGGTTTGACCAGAAGTCAAAGGCTTGACTGTTTTTGATCGTCTGCTAGATCAATTTCCTGTCTATGCCAGACATAGGAAAACCATTTATTAGTGAAATTGGTATTGAAATAGTCCAAGAAAAATACCTGAATTTTTGAATATCAGTCTACTACATTTTGACTGATTTTCTGGATTTTCTAGACGCTACGGGTCGTGAAAATTAGGCTCGATGGAGCAAACGACCTCCAAAAATTCTAAAATTTTTACCAGAGGCCTAATTCTTCATGTGCATCTTAGTGGGACATAGGTACACATTAGCAGGAGTGCACAGTGGCAGGTGCATGTTAGCAAAAATTGCTATATGTGGTGTGTGTTCCCCTATGTGTGTTGCATATTAGCGGTGAGTACTTATTATAAATGCAAGTACGTGGAAATGCATGGATGCATGCCTCATATGCCTATATGCTCATGTTTTCCGATGAGTAGGCAGTTGGAGTGAGAGGAGCAGGGTTGCTATGCTCAGATGACAGAGCAGATGGGATGCAAGATCGCCCGGTTGACAGCGCGTTTGCTATGCTACAACATTGAGATCCCGGATGCCCCCAGTCCTAATGATCACTATGGCAAAGATGATGCATAGAGAAGGATGCGATGTCAGGCTTCCATATGCATGATGTTAGAATCTTGTAGATTCTGTATTAGAGTAGGATAACGCATTACAGACTGGCAATTGCGTGTCTAGTATACCAAGGTTGTTGCATACCAGCTGTAAAAACAGACAAAAGCTTGTACTGTATAACTTTTGGATTTATTAATGGAATCCAATGCCCTTTTGCTGCTATGTATATACCATGCTTTATGTTTATTGGCATAACTCATCTAGTTTTCTTTGCAGAAATTAGATATACAATGACTCAGCAATCATTGTCTACCTTCCACTCTCTTTCCTTTCGTTAGGGAAATAATGAGTGGAGTCGACTAAGCGAGATCAGACTCCAGTACTTGAGAACCTTACAGCAAGTCTCGATCAACAATGCTTTTCTACACACTGCCGTGCAATTCTGGGATCTGGAGGTTCAAGTGTTCCGGTTTGGACATTTAGAGTTATGTCTGATGCATGAGGAGTTTTCTGCCATTCTCGAGGTTACCTGCAGCATGATGGCAATGCTGGCAGTGCCGGTGCCTATTAAAGATGCATTCTTGTATCTGATCAGGGCTTTTGATTTTAGTCCATTGGAGGTGAGATCTCTTTTGACTGCGGGTGGCTCTGTAGTTCTCGTTGCCATTTTCTGGTTATGCAGCCAGAAATCTGTAGAAGACCCGTAATGGCTGAGGGTAGCTGGATTTGGATTATTGGCGTAATTTTTGTTTGTCAATCTGTTCGGCCATGGAGATTTACTGATTGGGCCTGTAATAGACCAGATGATGTAGGATCAGACCCCTTTTCCCATTATCATAGCAGAGACGATCATTGGTCTGGACAAAGTGAAGCAAGGACAGTCTGAGCGCTTCAGCGAGAGTCTGCTTCTTCTATAAGTGAGAATTCTAGGCTGCCTTTGCTAGTTTTTAACTTAGAAAAGTATATTTTTGCCCTAATGTTTGCATGAGTCACCTTTAGCAAGGTTTTCGGCTCATCGGGCTGCTGATTTTGCTTCAGACCCTAATTTTTGCCTGAACTGCCCTCATTGGGTTTTCATCTCAGCGGGTCACTCTAACTTTTGCCTAAGCAGCCTTTTGCAAGGTTTTCAACTCAACAAGCTTTTATTTTTATTTTATTATAGATTTGGCTTCAAGAGAAGCTTGGGATCCTGGCGCCGCCAGCAGGGGACTCGCAGAGATACCTTCCTCATAGCCATATGCGGAGGGGCTATGCCTTCGGCGAGGCAAGGACAATGTCATTTCAAGGCTGGATGGAATGGATAGGGACCCGACCTGAGAGCGAGATCAGGTGGAGTTGTCCCTGGTGGTGTATACAGCATGCAACTATAACAACCTACATAAATTGCATCCCTCTACCGGGATTCAGGTATTGCATGCACTATAGTCTTGCTAGGATCTGTCGTTAGTATGGCCATCGATAGACCATACCCCAGCTGATAGAGTTTGAGGGAGGAAGGCTGGTGCCTCGCTTTGTGGAGCACGTAGAGAAGACTTAGCCACATTACTGAATAGCATTGGTAGAGATCCCTGGAGTTGGGTTTGCCACTGATTATGAGTATAAGCTGTGGGTGCTGCGCCAAGCCTGAGTCATGTACTATGAGACATTATTAGACAATAATATGTAATAAAGGATGATAACGCTTTGTGTTTGCAACTAGTATTACTTAAGGCTAAGTTTATGAACATGTGTTCCATTCACATTAATGAGATTAAAACATTTTGCATGTAAAAATGTTAAAACCAACACATAAGTTTTGGATGTGCATCAGACTCATCCTCTGTTATTGACCAGCCTCGTGTGAGATTTTCTGATCAACTATTTTAACGCTCTCCTTTTGCTTTTAAGAGCTCTAATTTTTGCATGAGTTGTCCAAGTGGATTTTTAACTCATCGAGCGAGTATTTTTCTTTTTGCCTTAATTTTTGCGTCAGCCGCCTATGCAGGTTTTCAGCTCACCAGGCTTGTCATTTTCATTTTGCTTTTTCTTTTACCCCTTACTCTAGATAAAATACTTCTTCAGCCGGTCACGGTTAACAAGTTCTGAGAATTTGTTGCCTTCTAAATCGAAGATGCAAAAAACACCTTTGGAGAGAATCTTCTTAACTAGGAATGGGCCTTCCCAGTTAGGTCTAAATTTCCCATGAGGGGTCACGGATAGCCAGCCTGACTTGCTTCAAGACTAGATCACCTTTCTGTATCGCTACAGGTTTAACATTTCTGTTGAATGCATTTGCCATGCGCTTCTTGTATAGCTGTAGGTGATAGAGAGCTTTCAGCCGCTTTTCATCAATAGTAGCCAATTGTTCATACCTGGCCCTTTTCCACTCAGCTTTTGGCAATTGAGCTTCTAGAATGACACAAAGTGATTTTAGCTCTACTTCGATTGGCAATACGGTCTTTGTCCTGTAAATAAGAGAGTAGGGAATGGCACCTGTAGGACACCTTACAGTGGTTCTGTAACCCCATAATGTGAATGGCAACTGCTCATGCTAATCCCTGTAAGTCCGTACTATCTTGGTTAAGATGTGCTTGATCATCTTATTAGCCGCTTCAACTACCCCATTAACTTAAGGGTGGTAAGGAGAGGATCGATGGTGCTCAATCCCATATTTTTCCAGCAAGTCTGTAACTTGGGCTTGGAACTGTACTCCATTGTCTGATACCAGGTGATGCGGCACCCCATATCGGTATATGAGGTTCTTCTCTATAAACTTGGCAACCTATTTTACCCCCAGTTTACTATAGGATTCAGCTTCTACCCACTTAGAGAAATAATCAACGGCTACCAGTATGTATCGATGTCCATTAGATGCGTTAGGATGAATCTCACCTATGATATCAATTCCCCAAGCTGAGAATGGCCAAGGCATTGTCAAATTCTGCAATTCGACTAGTGGTAGGTGACTCAAGTCTCCATGAATCTGGTATTCATGACATCTCTGTACAAACTGAATGCAGTCTGTCTCCATAGTAAGCCAGAAGTATCCTTAGTGTAGGATTTTTCTGTAAAGCATGAATCCATTCATGTAGGGTCTGCATACACTAGCGTGTACCGTTTCCATGACTGACTCAATATCCTTCCCTGATATGCATTGAAGTTGTAGACCATCTGCCATTCTTCTGTAAAGAACACCCTGATGCCAGGTGAAGTTGGCTGCTAGCCTGCGTAGAGCTAGCTTATCAGTTCTATTAGCTTCCTTTAGATAAGCACCAGTCTTCAGAAAATTCATGATATCAGTGTACCATGGGGTCTCATCTTGCTGGTCTAATGCCATAACCTGTTCTCTAAAATAGGAAGGAATCCTCGACTGCTCGATGAATACAGGTTGAATCTGACTCTGTGGTTGCTTACAAACTGAAGCCAGTGTGGCCAAAGCATCGGCTATCTGATTTTCTTCACGTGGTATGTGAATAAATTGATAGGAGCTAAAATTGCAAACCATGAGCTTCATGTATTTAGTGTAAGGCTTGAGCCTTTCTTCTTTGACATCCCACTCGATTGTGGATTGGTGAATGACAAGCATTGAATCACCGAATATCTATACATCTTGGGCATCGATCATTAGCAATGCTTCTAGCCTGAAGAGACATGCTTTGTATTCAGCCATATTATTGGTGACTGAGAAGCTTAACCACTTTGAAAGCATTATTAGCTTGCATTCAGGAGTGACTAGCATAACTTCTACACCTGCACCTCTTTTATTGACTGTGTCGTCGAAGTGCTACTACCATTTTTGGACATCAACTGCCCCCAAGTGCTCATCTAGGAAGTCCAGTTCAAAGATCTCAGAGTCATCCATTGGCCTGGATGCTAAGAATTCAGCAATCACTCTGCCTTTGATCACTTTGGTAGTGACGTACTATACATTAAACTCTGATAACAGGATTAGCCACCTGGAGAGTTTTCTTACTAGCGAAGGAGCTACATACAAGTACTTCATAGGATCAACCTTGGAGATTGCCTATATTTGGTATAACTTGAAGTAATGTCTGAGTTTCTTGGTGACCCAGACCATAGCCATGCATAGCTTCTCAACGGTGCTGTATTTGCATTCGTTTGGCAATAGCTTCTTGCTCAGGTAGTAGACAACATGTTTGACTCCGACATCATTCTCTTGAGCCTTCATAGCACCCACTGACTCCTCTTCTAAGTCTAGATAGAGTAGTAGTGGTTTCCCTAGCTGAGGTAGTTGTAAGATCGATGGGTTGGAGAGATAATGCTTCACCCTCTCAAATGCAAACTGGCAATTCTCATCCCAAACGATAGGTTGGTTCTTCCTCAAAAGCTTGAAGATGGGCTCATACATGGTAGTGAGCTTAGTAATGAATCTGCTGATGTACTAGAACTATCCCAAGAATCCCCTAACTTTTATCTCAGTTCTGGGAATAGGCATCTCAATGATCGACTTCGCTTTGTCAGGATCCACTTCGATACCCCTCTGGCTAACAATGTGACCCAACAGTTTGGCGGATGTCACCCTGAATATGCACTTCTTTAGGTTTAACCTGAGTCTGTATTTCTCGATGTGTGTGAGAAATCTATCAAGAGCAACCATATGTTCTCCTCTAGTAGGAGACTTCACCATCATATCATCTACATAGACTTTGACCTCCTTGTGGATCAGATCATGCAACAACGTTGTTACAGCTCGTTGGTAGGTAGCACCTGTGTTCTTCAAACCAAAGGGCATGACCTTGTAGTAGTAGGTCCCCCATTCTGTGATGAAAGTAGCCTTCACCTTATCTGCAACTGCCATCAAGATTTGGTTGTACCCTAAGAATCCATTAGTGAAGGAATACATAACGCTAGCGGCTGCACTATCGACCAGCACGTCAATATGAGGCAAAGGAAAATCATCCTTTAGACATGCTTTGTTCAGATCCCTGTAGTTTACGCAGACTCTGACCCTGCCGTCTTTCTTGGGAATCAGAACCACATTGGCCAACCATTCTGGATAGTCAACCACCTTGAGGAATTTGGCATCCAACTACTTTTGGACATCTTCCTTGACCTTATGTGCCCATTCTAGTCAGAGGCGCCCCAGCTACTGCTTAACTGGCTTGAACCTCGGCTTGGTAGGAATTCTGTGTTCCGTGATGGACCTATCGATACCCGACATGTCTTTATAGCCTAGAGCAAAGGCTTTTATATGCTTTTTCAATGCGCTTATTATTTTTATTCTCTCTTCAGAGGTCAAATCTGATGCAATCTGGAGTAGACATAGCTTGTCATCTGTGTTAATGTTAACATTTTTGATACAAGATGTGTTAATGTCAAAAATGTTCATGTAATGCTCATGCTCATGCATAATGCCATCAGAATACACATCACAAACATAAGCAAAGTTGCTCTTTATTGATGCATACTTAGATGGGATTACATCATCATTAAAAAGTACAGAAATAGGGACATCAATGTCCTCATACAAAAGCTCCTTGTCGCACCCTCATTTTGGACCGGCTTGAGCTGGATCGATTTAGGAATGCCTCTAGGTCAGTTTGGGTTAGCTTCAGGCCAATCCAAGTTGATTTAGGGCTTTCTAGGCCGTTCTGGGCCAACTTTGGTCGTTCCAGGGTGCCTTTTGGACATGTGCATATGTTTTTGGTGCGTGTGCATATGTT
>CANYBF011271938.1:0-10892 GCA_948192965.1 Dalechampia spathulata | reverse complement strand
TAGCTTGCATTTGACAAATACAAGTTGATTACCTTAACTTGGAGTGGATTGGAGTTGATTCCCTAAGCATTTTAAGTAGATCAAAGCTTGAAGAACCTTGGAGATTCAACAAAAGGTAAGTGTTTTGGCTTTTGACTTATTATTTGTTTGATTTCTTCATCATTTTTGTTGATTTCAATCACTTTTGGCTTGTTTTTGATGATCCAATACGAATACTTAATGATCCATGCATGATATTGTATGTAAATGATTCGGCATGCTTTGTAAATTATTTTTTGTGTTGTTGATTTGACATGCAAGCCATTCGGGTAAGTTTTATTTTTTGATCATACCCGTACGGGTATGTTTTTGTGTTTTGTACATTTGGGTATGTTTTATATGATGCATGTGTGTTTGGGGTATGTTTTACCCGTACGGGTATGTTCATCACCATGCATGCCCGTACGGGTATGATCATGAAATACATGTTTGATCTTCCTTTGGCCGAATTTCCCTTGTGTTATTTTAAGAATTTTGGCATGATTTGCATGTTATTATCATAGGTATTGCTTATTGTATGATGTTTTGAATGTTGAGATGGTGTTTTGTATGATTTTGCTTCAATTCCATTGCATGTTTAGTGATTGTGCGTTTGCTATCGTATTGTTGTTCCTTTTTACGTGTTTGTTTGAGTTTTAAAGGAACCGTACGGAGATTAGGGTGTAGTGTCAGTTTTGATCTCGGGATTCAAACGAAACCCTAATTCGGCGTAACACGAGAAAACATGCGGACACGGACTTTGAGGCCTTTCCAGACCCTATTTTTATGTTTTCCTTATTCATTTTGATGGGTTGTAATAAATACCCGAGTATTATTTCTTATTTATTGCTTTTCATTCGAGCGGGTTGTACGTAAATGCCCGTATTTATTTCTTGCCTTTAATTTCTGCTTTTAATTCCTGCTTTATTCCTGCTTCACTGCTTTCCTACGTGCTAAATGTCTTATCTGCCTTTATTACCATGAAACTGGACTTAATTCAACTACAACCTAAATTGCATATGATTTGGCTTTTCATTAAAATCAGATAAAGTGAATATAATAATACGGAATACGAATAAAATTGAAATCCCGAACCCAACTCTGAAGAAATTCGGGCTGCTTTCCAACACAGGAAGGCTCAGATTTAATTTCCCGGTTCATTCTAATCACTCCATCGAGCTGGTAAAAATGGATCAGGTGGCGACTCCATAGCACTTCTCGACACGATCTCTCTAAGTCCTGCAGGTTAACCATGGTTTCAGTCACTCGGGAGCAAGCACCACGGCATCTAACACCGAATAGCGTGCAGTACTCCCACGTCCGGGATGTGCTACTCCTCACAGTCACACCCATGACCTGGTATGACATGCCTCCTGTAGTGTAATTACCAATTTCCTCTAATAGAAAACCGATAATGACCCTACAAGGGATGCTTGACATTAATTCCTTTAACTGATTCACATCAACTATATCATGCATGCATATCATACGCAGTAAATTAAACTTCAACTTATCATCATAATTTATTCAAGCATGCAATATCTCAAATCTACTTTTCTAATACTAATAGGACATTGTTAATTCTGATACCAACTAAAACATATCATATATATATAGCAGAAACATGTAATCAAAGTATGCAATATCACTAATATCTTTACTGCTATAGTACAAATCAAAGTGGTAAGTTGCATGAGCCATAGAATAAGAGCCAATCTAGTAATCCAAGACCTCTACTAACGAATTGACTTAGGTCTCCTACTGCCATCTCAAATTCCCATGATCACTCGTGCTGCTAGTGCCTACATTCATCAATTGACAAACACTGAGTATAAAACTTAGTGGTGCTAGTAAAACAATTAACATGTAATATTCATATCACAACATAGAGTATTTAATTCCATATAACTTTTCACAGGGATGCAAAAAGTAACTATTATTTTCTATATAACATCTTCTCTGCAAAGCAAAACTCATTCAGATACCATTATAGTTATAACTCAATCACAATATCAAATGCAAAGCAATTGCTATTTCCTGCAAAATCATTCCATCAATGTATATATATATATGAATGTGATGGAATATGCTTTTTCTTTTAGAATGCAACATGATCTGCATTCCCCTTTGTTTTTCCTGTATCATCATCATTATCATGAATGCCCAACATTCTCATTTATATGCACATTGTACTGGCCTTATATCGCTATCTTTTTAGTATTGAGCTCATTTTATTATCATCGTGTTCTGGTATCTTTTTGGGAACACATTATTTTCTCCCTTTATTTTTTTAATTGAGCTCCCTGTTCCTCATCGTTTGTTTATTTTTCCTCCTTCCTTATCTCTCTAACATACATATGGCTCAATACTCGTATTGCTATTTTTTTGTACTCATGTGTTCCACTATCTTTTTGGTAATACGTCATCATTTCCTTATGTCGCTCATTTTTCTCCTCCCTTGTTGCTCCAATTAATGCATGCCATGTTAAATGCAATAGTAAATATGATATGCCACATGAATTGTTATTTATGTAATCATATATTATAATCAAATATTCTGCTATTGCACAAAATTTAATAATCATTGTCCTTTCCTGTTAAAGGACTTAATTCAAACCATAATCACATATTAATATTAAGGTAAACATTTTAGCTTACCCATCGATTCATTTTAAATGAATCAACCTATTAAATGAGCAAACTAACACAAACTAGCATAAACCTGCCACCACTTTTCTTTTGTCTATGTTGATTGGAGGAATTGATTCACTATCCCTATTTTTACCTAATCATAATACAAACGTACCTTTAATATTCTAATCAATCACAAATATAGATTACACATAAACCACTTTATTTTCCATATCATTTTGGCATTCACATAATCATAGCATAAGGATAAATCATCCAATCATTTAATACTATATATTACTCAAAGAAGATCATTTAAACATATAATTAATCTTTTTTACCATTTAGTTATTAAGATGGTTTATTAATGAATAATTTAGAATATCATCATAAAATCATGTTACTTATCCATAAAAAAGTCCATCTTTCTTACCATTTTTCAATAAGTAAATGAATTCTAAAAATTTAGATCTTTATACTAATAAAAAGTAGATTCAAAGAGCTTTTAATCCATATATTATAAGCCCAAAAATTCATTCATATGCAAATAATTCATGCAAACCAACTATTTTAATTAGCAACTATAAATTACCAGGTGAATAATCTATCCCTCAACACCATTTTCACTAAACAAATGAATTCCAATTAATAAAAAATTAGCACCATTGTAAAGTAGACTTCAAGATATTTCCAACGATATATTATACACCTTTTAACTCATTTGTTAAAGTCCCTAAATTAAGATTACCATAAGCCTTAAATCTATCCCAATTCATGCAAAAACAGCTTAGGCATGAATTTCAAATTTTTATCTTACTTACTTAATTTTCATCAATTATAACCTTGTTGATTTAAGTTACTTCTTATATGTTTTGATCAACCTTTTAACAGTAGTTTTAAACTATTAAACTCAAGCATAAACAACCATAACAAAAGATTTAAATAACTTTATTTACATTACTTAAAACATGCATGCAACTTCCATTAAGCAACTTACCAATACCATATGCCAACCTTCTACCTTCCTTACCATCCACAAAACACATATGCATGCATGAAAAAACAAAATATGCACAAAACACATAGTCCATCACAACATACATGTCTATGCCATTAACCATACACACACTACACAAGCAGAGCATTATAGATATAGCATTAGAGTTATTAAACACATTTTGCACTAACCACACATTACAATAGGATTCAAAGGATACAGACACATGAATCACAACCAAAAGCATCTTGACCCATCTTCAAAAAACCTAAACTACACAAAAATGTAACCTCTCTCCTTGGCAGTAACTATTCTTGCCTAAAACTCCCACCACCAGTACACAATGGATGATCCAAGCAAAATACAAATGTAGATCACCCTTCCACATGCTTAGCTAGCTTCCAAAAGGACATGCAATAAGAAACTAAGCAATCTGGAAGAGTTTTAACATGGTTATGGTGAAGGATGAAAAGAAAGAGTGGAGAGGAAGGAGAAACTGAAATGGAAGAAAGAAAAATGGGATGTTTTGCTAAGTCTCAAGTATATATATAACTAAGCATTAATTGTATGTGTTAAGCCTCATTTAAACCTGCAATATACCCTTCCCACAAGCCTTAATACATTGAAACCTCACTCTCCCATTATGATAACTCATTTTTAGTAATCATTGCATTTAATCATGAGGATGATTAAGCATCCTTACCATGCACACACCTATACTAAATCATGCCTCTCATGCTTTATACATAAGGAACAAAATATGGAACCATATATTTATATGTATATGCCACATATTAATTAACATTATTTAATTTATTAATATTTTAAGCATATAAATTATTTAATAAAAATTCATAATCGCATAATTAACAAATATATACATGTATACATGCCTAATTAAATTATATTTTCTATATGTATGATTTAATTAAATTAATACTAGTATAATTAATTCTATATCATATAATTAATTTAACATATAATTCATGCATATATTCTTATTTAATTCTTTAGCACATTCAATAAATAATTTACTAATATACATAAGTAAGAACACATCACGTATTGAAATAATCATGCAAAATAATCAATGTATAATTCTAAGTGTGTGTCATGAGGATGTGACACTTTGAGTTCCAAATATATTAAATTTTCATGTTTACGTCAACCATACATCTTGTACTTCTCATATTAAACCATCTAATTTAATGAATTATTAATCATACAAGCAAGTTACAAGTAATTATTATTTGTATCATTTATTTAGTTTAATACATGTATTTAGTTCCTCTATAAACAACACCTCTTACAAATGCTTATTCACTTCAAAATTATAAATGAAGTTTAGAAATTATGAGTTAATAGCTTAAGACACAGGTCATATGAAACACATAAATAAGCATAACATTACTAAAGAAGTACCATGTGCAATGTAAATGGCATCTTTAGATTAAAACCAAAAAGAGAAATATAATTTCTTTCCTAACTTCATTTTATTAGGTTCAATCTTAATTCATTGCTGGTATCACTATTTGCTACTCATTTGATGTTATCTCAAATGGTCTACTATTATTTGTTACATCAAATCTACTAAGTATCACACTGGGACGTGTCCATATTTCAAAGTATTTCTAGATTATGTAAAACATGTAAACTGCAGGTGCCTAGCTCAAGTTATTTATTAAGTAATATACTTACATACCTTGGACAGAAGCATACATGGAACTTAACCCAATATAAGTTCATCCCTTTCATTAATAATTAGGTGTTATGTTTGATTATCATGTATGATCAATTCTTAGCTAATAATTTCTCTACTCATATGAACATAAAGGCATGTTCTCTTATGGTTTTATTACTAATGTATTAACATACATAGACTCAAGTGAATTGATTATAAATTAGCATTCTTATCTATGGTACACTTTTAGCTTATAGTTTCGTGTTAATGCCCGTATAATATACATAAAGTTTATTATGTAAGACCAGCTTAGGTATTTATGTTTATGCATAACCTAGGAGCTGCTTAAGTCAAACCTCTGACTGCTTATTTCAATGGCGTAAGATCAATTATATATATGCATTATCAACATGTACAAATAGTCCAATGACTTCAATATAAAGTACATTTAAACTATCAAAGTTTCTATAGCACAACTAGTTCCAACATGTCATACTAATGTTCATTTGTTACCTAAACATACACACTTATATGCACTTAGAAGATTAAGAATTTAATTCCAATGCATTCAATGAACGCACTCCCTAACCATCACTTTTATCAATCATACATTAATTAATTTTTTTCCCAACTAATTCAAACTTAATTATGCATTATTATTGGGAAGAGAACTAGCACATTATGGTTCAATCATCATTGATTTTAATGTAAACTTCAGACCTTATTCTACTCCAATTACATGCTTATGTTAGCATAAGAGAATCTTATTCAAGGTTAATAATCACACATTATCTATACGCATGATTTTAGCACTCATATCTTAACAAATAGTTAGTTTAATTTTAATATAAGAAATCATATTAATACAATTTCAAACAGATAATTCAATGACCATTGATTCCTGTTTAGAATTCTAATGTTTACAAATATAGCTGCCTATTTCCCAATTCATCACTCATGCACATACATGCAAGAATAGTCTTATTCTATTACAAATAAAAGAATATTAAGTCCAGTTTAACTCACTACTATAATGTCACAAACTCATTTTACCTTTTTAAAGAATTATTTCGATACAAAGATATCTTTCATGCGTAGGTTTACTCAAATTGTCAACACTCAAAACATTGCAATTACCGAAAATTTATGGTAAGATAATTACATAATAATACTTTTACCAACTCTAACTAACACACATACATAAAGGACTATTCTATTTGGTTAGTTTATATTACATTATCACCAGTAATCGATCTTTTTTATCCTAATGACTCCAAAGTTTTTATGTACCAAAAAAAACATGAACTGATACGTGCCTTCCTTCTTTAGTCAAATTTGGGTTTGTTCACTTTAGGCTTCAAAGAAAACTTTCTTATCTTCCTAATTATTTGTTATCAAACCACATCTGCTAAGTGTTTTCAATCTTTCAGTTACATGTATAAAGTCACTTAAAGAACTTAGTGTATATATATATACATATATATGTATATTTTCATTCTAGCACTACCTAACCATTCCTTCCCTAATGTAAACCTTATCTTATTCCCCTTTTAATTACTCTTAGCATCAATTTTCACTTCCTACATTCTACTTAGCCAAATTTGACATATTTAATTAACTTGACTAACCTCTTGTTGACTCCAAATTTAACTCACATTCACTTTCAACATTTTACATTCCTACATTATTGTCAATTCCATTTAATCACAAAATTCATATATATATGTTCATACATATTACCTTATATAGTATGAACCATGGTAAGTTTAAATATATAATTATTTAAATGTATCTAGGCATATATAAATAAAAAATATAATAATATCAATATAAATTCATTTACTCTACTAACCAATTATGCGACAACTTGATTATTCTTACTTAATCTATCATTTAAATTTAATATAACTCTTTACAATATTATTTACTCATTATAATTTTATTTATTCATAATTTATAATTTTATTCTAAGAGAAAATAACTTGTCTTAAAGACATATTCTTCTTTAGCCTAATTAATTATTTAATTAGTAAATAATTAACGATTGTGTCATAATTTAATAAAAATATTATTTGATTAATTGAAATAATTACTTAGATTAATTATGGTAATTAAATAAAAATAATTCAATTATTATCAATAAAAAACTAGTTAGGTTAATGAATTATTTAATAATAAATATTTTAAGAGAACCATAAATAATTAAGTTAATAATTTGTGGTTAAGGTTAATTTCATTAAAAATAATTAGTGCAACCTAAGTTGGAATAATTATTTTGATTAATTCATTTATATTAATTTATATAGAGATAATTTGATAAAATGGTTATAAAAAAACTATTAAAAAACTATTTATTTTTTGAAATATGTTAAGTGTAATCAAAGTAAAACTTAATATTCTAATATTATACTTAATAATAAAAAGTTATATTAAAAAATGCTAAAATTTTTTATAAAAATGTTCATACAACATTTCATCTATTGCTGTTATCAATTATCGGAATCTAACCACTACCATTTTAAAAATAGAAAAAACTAAATGAATAAAATATCAAACTTTAGAAAACACTCATAAATGAATAAGATTTTAAACAAATAATACATTTTTTGAAAATTTATTAATTATTTTCTTACTTTTTTATTATTTAATTTCTTAAAATTTTAATATTTCATAAATATTATGAAATTTGTTACATATGATATATAGGTTAGATGTATATCATAAGGTCATAGTATATAAGACACATCTTAGAATGAAGGGGGGATAACAATGTAAAATGATAAGTTTTAAATGAAAAGAAGTGTAAAACATGCAATCATAGACATATATAAGTTGTTAAATCAAAAGGCATCCTTAGGCTATCAACTTCAAAATAAAAGAACAACATTTTGAAAACTTATATATCCTTGATTAGTTATATTAAAAGTGATATAAATGGTATGTATTTTAAGGTTATAACTAAATGAGATAGAATAAATTTGCTCAATACATGAGCTTCTTAGGAAGTAAAGTTACAAGGTTTAATTGATCTAAAAACTCTAAGCTTTCTTTCCTAACTTGTTGCTTAATATATGAAATTTTTAAGTTTTACTATAGAGGTTTGACTTCTCTATTTTTTAGTCTACCCTTTTCATTATTGGAGACATCCTTTTATAGATAAGATTCTTTGATTTTTTAAATGGTATACTATATCTTCACATGTGGAGGCATTGTAGTTTTATCATTGCTTTTTACTATAGATGTATGTTGACTACTATGTATTGTTTTAGTGAATTCTCTATAGCTTTACATGCATCTATCTAAAGAGCAATGACATTTAATGCTTTGCTTTTCATAAAGTTATTTCAGTGGAATCATTATTACTTTACAAGCCACTCTTCTTTTTAAAAAGTGATTTTGTAGACACTTTTACTTTATCATTTTCTTTTGTATTTTCCAATCAATACATACACCATCATCATAGTTATCCTTATTTGCTTATCTAATATTATGATGTCTAATATTGACTTCCTCTATTGGATGTATTACAGAGTAGACATTATGCCTAGGATTCCCAAACTAGTCTATTCATTCTTCATCAATCTGATCCTTTGGATTATCATATCTATCACCATGGAATAGTTGTTAATTAAAATATCACATTTGAAATTGATCTAAAAACATTTTTTCCAATGAATACTTGAAATTATTTATAAGTCATATTTATTTTCTTTTACCCTCTTTTCTTTTTCCTTTTTTATATCATTTCTTACTTTTTTATTTTTATTATTATTATTTGAAAGGCATAAAAATACCATAATAATCATTGTCATTATCATTATTAAGGTCAATGAATAGTTTTTAGTTTATCATAAATGTTGAAGTTATACTTTGCAATCATTATGTTACTATTATAAAATATTCATCTTTAGTTTTAGTTATGGTAAGTTGAGCAGCTACATGAGATTTTTAGGCTAATAAATTGGTATCTTATTTTGTAGGACCAATGAACCCATGACATTTTTATGAAAGTGATGATTGGTTTTGTTATCCTTTTAGTAGCTTTGAATGCATCCTATCATTTATTTCTAGGCCTTATATCTAAGACTAAGTAGCATCTAACTTGGTTGATGGTTGAATTCATATGACCATTTTAAGACCTAAGGTAAGAAGAACTTTGAACAAAAAATCAAAATGAGTGGAAACCATTTTTCTTTTATCGTAGGTTCAAAATAAGCTTTGAATAAGATGAAGCTTTATTGGGTTTCTGGTGTAAGGATTTTAGCTAATGATTTTAATTTCAGTAATACAAATGAAACACATTCATAAACTTAGCCTATAGTAATACTAATTACAAACATAAATCATGTCCATTTTTTATTTGTTACATATAGTTTCATTGCCAAACATTCTTATATAATAAAAATCCTATGTATAGCACATAACACATGACTTATACTCATCATTTATAGTAGATCCAACTCTAAGGTTCTTTACTAGCATGATCTAGTGATGTGGTTAGGTCCTCTCCATATGCTCCAAGAAGCAAGCAAGAAATCATCATCCCTTAAATTCTGACAGTGAATGAGGGATAGTTTATTAATAGTCATATTAACAACAAACTCTTGTGGGACTATAGTGGGTGTGTATTCTCAATATAGGTAATAGAATAAAGTCGATGTATGTTCTCATCGTCAGATGCTATGTGTGCTACCATGGACAAGTCCACCTGACCTCACTCTCTAGGATGATATTCAGCCACTAGCCCCAGCCATTAAAAGTCAATGTATTTACCTTATTGAAGGTGTAGTCTATCCTTATATAGCTAAGGAGATTGTATCTCTGTGAGTCACCCATTAATGGTCCTAAGACCCCCAACTTCTTTTGAAGCTAGATTTAAAAATGAAGAAAAATAAAATAAAAATAAAAATCTCATTGAGTTAAAAATCTTACAAAAGCTAGTTCTAAAAAATAATTAGAGTGACCCACTTAGTTAAAAATCTAATGGGGTAGCTAAAGTAAAAGTTAAGGTTTAGAAAAATCATAAAAGCTTAATGAGTTAAAAACCTTACAAGAGTGACTCATGCAAAAGTTAAGGTGAAAATATAACTTTTTATAAATTGAAAACTTGAAAAAGTGGCTTAGATCACATATTTGAAGTAGTAGTAAACTACCATTGAAGTGCCTAGACTATCTAAGGTTCACTTTATCTAGCCCAAGGATCATCTCAACATGATCATTGGAAAAGGGTTTGACCTTACCCCATATGATCAACTATAAGACCAAGCATTAAATCCCCATGGCCAAATGGGTCAACGAAAAAAAATTGTACTAGCAAACCAAAAGCAGTTACTCTCAATCATGAAAGAGTGGTAACTAACTTATGGTTACATAGTTGAAAGATAATGGTAATGTCTACAAAGCCCTCTTGTGAGCTTCGGTTCTGTTTCAGGCTTTTCAGGTTTTACCTTTTGAGAAAAAGCAGAGTGTGGAGTCGCCACCTAGTTTGTTTCTATTAATCCAATTGAATTAACTTTGAAAACTAGGAAATAAAACTTAGGTTTTCCAGAGTTGAAAACGACCTTA
>CANYBF011271564.1:0-11600 GCA_948192965.1 Dalechampia spathulata | reverse complement strand
TTTTAAATACTCTCCTTAAATGTAACAATAATTAAGAATAAAAGACAAATAAATTGAATGAGAAGAGAAAAGAATAATGGAAAAACAATATATAATGGTTCACCTCAATGCCTACATCCACTTTCTCAAAACCTAAGTCTTGAGGTTCCATTAATAATAATAAGCAAGTTTTTAAAGGCTAACTTGAAACCTTTACAATAATAGCTTTTAAGGCTAACTAGTAACCTCTTCAAGTTTTTAGTAAGCTAACTTGACAACCTCTAATGAGTTTTTAGCAAGCTAAACTTGTAACATTAAGTTTTCAATAAGCTCACTTGTAACCTCTTCAAGCTTTTATACAAAAGCTAACTTGATAACCTTTTACAATAATTAATAAGATTAAATATAAAACCTTTACAAAACCTATTGAAAAGATTGAAAATAAATATTTAATATGAAGCTCTTAGAAAATGCTTTTAAAGATGTTATAAATTAAATCCTTTTTATTCTTATTCTTGTTTGTGATTTCTAACTTCAAAAACTCATATATTTATATTGAAAAATGTGATTGTTATATTCCAAATACATAAAGTATAAAAATGTAAGTTTATCTAATCCCATATAAAAATAGCTTCTATTACGTGAAATCAACAAGCTAATTTACATGACAGATAGATTTATTACCAATTTTGATTTTTAAAAACTTACCATTTTTAGATTATTTAAAATTATTTTGTCAAAAGAGAAAATTTTATATTTTGAAAGATGTCATATTTGAGCTTTATAAAGAATATATTTCTCAATATATTCTTAACAAAAATCAAAGAAAAAAATTCCTTACAAAATGATCTCCCAAAAAATCATCCTACAAATCCTCCTTTGAATCACATTTGAATGGCTCCCATAATCATAGTTGTTGGATGAGATTTCCTTTGACAATCAATATTGTTTCATTCCACATAGATAATTGATGTATTTGGTTTTTGGAAAAATCAAATAAAATTAAATCTACTATAACATTACTTAAAAACAAATAAAGTTAGAAAATATCATTTAAGTGATAAGATAAATATATTTTCAAAATTTAAAATGATCATAATAAATCATTAGATAATTTTTGAAAATAAAGAGTCAAATTATCCGATTAAAATCTTCAAAACATTTACTAAATAAATTAATTATCCAACTTAAAAATCCAACAATTGTATGAAAATAAAACATGTTTTAAAAATTAGTTATCCATAAAGCTATAAAATCACGTTACGTCAAAAATAAGTGTATACATTAAAGATAGGAATTATTAAATCCAAATGAAGATCATAAATCACATAAAAATCCAAGATGATGTCATTTAACAAATGCATTCAAAGATAGAAAATGTTTAATCCAAAATATAATTTTTAATAAAACTATATTAACAAAAATCAATTCAATTAATTAAAAACACACTAACCAAATAATCAATTTTGGTATTTATCAAAATTGGAAAGTCAATATTCTCCCTCCTTTTTGATGATGAAAAAACTTTATTAAAAAAAATTTAAAATAGGTAAATTCAAAGATATTAAAAAAAAATTTATAAAATCTTCCCTTTGAAAAATTCTTTTGAAATACCACATGTGTAGGAGAGAAAAGTGATACTTCCCCTAAGTTGGTGATCTTATATAGAATGCTTATCATACTCCCCCTGAAATATTGTTGTATCCCAATAAATAAAACTTAACATATACATAATAATATATCATGACACATAAATTCCAAAAACCAAGAGTACATATCCAAAATGATCATGCATGCATAATCAATCATCCAAAATGGCATGTCAAACCATAATCTTCTAAGTCAAAAAACCTATAAACTTCTCCCCATATTTTTCTCCTAATAAGTATCATATACACTTATCATATATTCTTCTCCTCATTTTTATCATCATGAAAAAGGAAAGAAAGAATATAACCATGGTATTAAGGTAGTAATAACAGTACTATAGAATAAGAGCAATAGGAGAATAAAGAAAATAACGAGCTAAGTAAGGAAAAAAGGATTAAAAAAACTTCTAGACACTCCTGGTGGAATGACTTTAGTCTTCATGATAGAGTGAGACCGTGTCATTCTTCCTCTGACAAGTTAAGCTATTGAGGGCTTGAGGATGAGTTGAGTGTCATCCTCCCCATCATTTAAATCACTGTTAGTTCCCTCAATTTCTTCTTCTTGTTCAGCTTCTTTACCTGACTACTTTCCTTTCAATTTAGATAATTTCTCAATTACATTGTCAGTTTCAGGTTGATCTTCTTATTTTGCTTTCTCTTTCTCTTAAGAAATTGATTCCTCTTTTGTTGGCTTCTCTTTAGCTTTAGGCTCATTATAAATGCTATTTAGTATAACACCAAGTCCATGCAACTCCTTCACAATATTTGTAATAGCCTTGGCTACTTCTATATTTATAGTAGCTACCTATTTCAACTTAGCAATAAATATTCCTATTAATAACTCAGAAACAATAACAGAGAAGTGGTTAGGAAGTAACCATATTTTCAATGCACTTAGCAAGGGTCCATGAGACTTCTTTAGCTCGATAAAAATCTCAGACAAGTGTTCATACTCCTTAACCAAACGCATCCTGCTTCATGAAATGTACTTAGTAGTATGAATTACTCTAGGAAATTCAATAAACTATTTTTCATCTTTCGGCTTCTTTGGTTTCCTTATAAACTGTGAATTTAGTACATCTCCCTTTGATAAATTGCTGAAACTCTCCCCTTCAAAGTTGATTTTAAAATATCAAAATAATATAATTAATAACATTCCATATGGTAATCCTTTTGACTTAGTAACATTTTCAATCCATGCATCAACAAATGACATAAGCTCAAAGGTTTTTTGTTCATAATATATCATATAACACAGATCTTCATGTCACTCATATATGTAAAACTTTCAGACCTAGGCATAATTACATGTAATATGACTTTGTGCAAAATATAAAATGTTTCAGATAGGGTATTGGCCCTTATCTAATCTTTGATTAAAATGTTAGGATTTCTCAAAATAAGCTTCATTGCCCCCAATTCGTTATAGCCATTGATTTCTTTCAAATCCTTCCTTCAACTAACTTTGATTCCTTTATTAGGGATGTTGAAAGCTTGCTCCAAGTCTTTAGTAGTAATCATTAAGCTTTTTCCTTTGATATGAAACTTATAGAATTCACTTTCCATAATCACATTAAGAGACCTATAGACCTATCTCACCAAATTTTCATATATGGGCTTGTTGAAATGAAATAGAGAATCCCATTTTTGAGTTTTGAATAAACTTTCAATGCTCCAAAACCTGTAAAGAAATCAATTTAGCCGAGAATTTTGGATGGGATTATCTTTTAAGAGGAAAAGATCATGGGTGATTCTTTAGTTTTAGCTTTCTTTTCATGAAATGTTGAGGTGAAGGCTCAGTATGCTTCTTCTTTGCCATAGAAAATCAAAAGATAAAATCTCAATTTAAGGTTTTAGGGATTTCATTTATGAAAGAGAAAAGAGTTACGAGAGAGAGAGATTTTCAAAAGACAAAGTTTATAAGAAGCAATAATGAAATAAGAAGAATAAAAACCAAAAAAATGAAAAAATCTTTGAAATTAAGATACACACATTAGTCTCAAAAATAAATCCATAATTTTAGGGATTAAAAGAAATTAGAAATATATCATATTTTTACTAAAAATAAAGAATACTTAAAATATTTTGAAGTCAAAATATTATATATATATATATATATATATATGTATATGAAAATAATTTAAGTAGAAATAAATTATATATATAGATATAAGAATGCAAGACATAAAATTAGAATGCTAAAATATATATAGCATGCTAAAATCATATACAATTTAATCATAAATGCATATATGATTAAAACATGAAATATAACATTTCAGACATATTATACCTTTCAATCACGAATTAAAAATGCACATACCAAGTTATCTTCTTAATGATACAAATCGATCCTCATTTAGTGGCTTTGTTAAGATATTAGTAAGCTATTTTTTGGTAGGTACAAAAATTTCTTCGATGTCTCCTCTTTGAATATGATCTCTAGTGAAGTGATATCAAATTTTAATATGTTTTATCCTTAAGTGTTGCACATGATTTTTGGATAGGTTGATTGCACTTGTGTTGTCATATAAATTGGAATATTTGCATATTTCAATTCATAGTCTTCTAATTATTACTTCATCTATAGAATTTATGCTACATAACTTTTGGCTGAGACATACTTGACTTTAGCTATTGACAATGCTATAAATGTTAGCTTCTTGCTAAACTATGAAATAAGATAATGACCAAGAAATTGATATGTCCCCGAAGTGTTTTTTTTATTAACTCTACTTCTTGTAAAATCTGTATCACTATAGCCAACTAGATCAAGTGAAGTATCTTTAGGATATCAAAAACCTAAATCTTAAATACCATTAAGATACCAGAGAATCCTTTTAATAGCAATTAAATGTGACTCTTTAGGAATAGTTTGAAATATTGCACACAAACGCATTAAAGTGAATATCGGGTCTACTTGTGGTTAAATAAAGAAGTGAACCTATTACTCCTTAATACATCTTGATATCTACGATTTGTCTATTTTCATTCTTTTCAATTTTCACTGTTGAACTCATAGGAGTTCCATAAGCTTTAGCATCATTCATTTTGAATTTCTTAAAAGTTCCTTTATGTACTTAGCTTGATTGATGAAAATTCCTTCCTTGCTTTGTTTGATTTGTAACCCTAGGAAAAATGTAAGTTTTCTCATCATACTCATTTCAAATTCCTTTTACATTAAACTTACAAAATCCTTACACATAAGCTCATTAGTTGATCCAAAGATAATATTGTCAACATATATTTGAACAATAAGAATGTTATGCATATGATGTTTTATAGATAAAGTTGTATCAACTTTCCTTTTTGTAAAATCATTTTCTAACAACAATATGCTAAGTTTATCATACTAAGCTTTAAGGGCTTGCTTAAGACTGTATAATACTTTTGTTAGTTTAAAAACATGATTTGGTTTTTCAAAATCTTCAAAACCAGAAGGCTATTTTACATAAACTTACTCATTTATAAAATCATTCAAAAATGCACTTTTCATATCCATTTGATAAAGCATGATGTTTTTATGAGATGTAAATGCACATAAAAGTCAAATGCTTCAAGTCTAGCAACCAAAGCAAAAGTCTCATCAAAATCGATACCTTCCTTTTGGTTGTAACCTTAAGCAACTAACCTTGCTTTATTTTGAACCATATTGCCTTTCTTATCAAGCTTGTTTTAAGACATCCATCTTGTTTCAATGATTGTATGATCATTTGGCTTGGGAACAAGTGTCCATACTTTATTTCTTTCAAACTAGTTTAGCTCTTCTTACATTGTATTGGTCAAGCTTTCATCACTTTAAGCTTCGATCACATCCTTTGGTTCAATTTAAGAAATGAAAGCCATGTTTCCGATAAGATTTCTTATTTGAGATATTGTCATCATCTTCTTGGATAGATCAATCAATATATCTTCCTTTACAGGGTTCCTATGGTATTTCCACTCTTTAAGAAAATTATTTTCTTTAACCATTTATTCTATACTTTATTATTCATCAAGAATATTAGTTGACTAATTTTATTCTTTTACTAAATTAGCAAATTGATTTTCCTGCATGCTAATATTATTTCCTACTAAATCATCATAAATAGAATCTCTACTAGGTACAGTTTGATTAGCCTCATCAAAAATCACATATATAGATTCTTTAGTAGTCATAGTACATTTATTAAACACTTTATACACTTTACTTTGATTTGAATAACTAATAAATATTGCTTCATCTAATTTAGTATCAAATTTAGCAAGATAATTTTTACCATTATTCAAAATAAAGCATTTATAACCAAACACATATAAATAACTTACATTAGGTTTTCTACCTTATTCATATGGTGTCTTTTTCAAAATAGATCTTATTAGAGCATGATTGAGAATGTAACATGATGTGTTGATTGCTTTGGTCTAAAATTATTTTAGCAAGTTACTTTTGCTAAGCATAGTCCTTACTATCTCTTGTAAAGTTTGATTCTTTCTTTTTACCACTCCATTTTGTTGTGGAGTCCTTGGTATTGAAAAGTTGTGAGTAATCCCATATTCATTGCAATAATCCTTAAAGGATTTATTCTCGAATTCCCTTCCATGGTCACTCCTTATGGAAATTATTTTATGGCCTTGTTGATTTTTAACTTTCTTCTAAAGGTGAACAAACTTGTTAAATACCTCATCCTTATGAGCTAGGAAGAAGGTCCATGTAAGTCTCGAATAGTCAATAATTCTCTATTAATAAATAGTAGCATGGAAGGCAGATAATGATCGCTAAGTCATTTTTTACCTTTATAATAAAGAATAAATGTGTCAAATTCAAGTAGTGAAATAGATAAAAAAAACATTATTGTATAAGAAGTAAAACAATGAGCAAGCTAGGTAGTTCACTAATAAATCCATAAATATAATGCTCGAGCCTTTGAGTAGTGTATCATCTAAAATTCATTCATTCATAACCTAATTGTACTAGGCTGATAAGCCACGTAGGGCCATACAATTCTACACAACTTAGTGTTATAATATAATAGCTATAGAAAAGCAACATGATGAAAATAGAGATGGGTGTCACATTCACTTTCTGCATCATCTTCACCATTTTGCCCCTCATATAAGTTGAGGCTATTTGACTAGATCTCGTTATTGTAACGCTTAAGGTGATCAATCAACTGGGTGATCTCCTGACCCATTTTCTTGATCAACCTCACATATTGATCCCAAGCCTCCCTCTCAACATTCCTATGATATTGCATTGTATGATCATATAAGCATTTAAGACATGCATACATGTATAAACATCATGAATTTAATCATAGCAGGTACATACCTGCAGCTCCAAAATCTCCACACCATGGTACTGATACAGTCCTATTAGCGACCATGTCATGTTAACCATGGCATCTTGAGGCACCTGCAAAGGTCAAAGATGATCATATCAAGAGAATTAAACATATGCTAATGCACAAACACTAATTACATGAGTGGCGTTAGATGGTGCAAAAGTTATCTCATCTCTTCTATGGCACTAGAAAGGCCATCTTACACGAATGAGCCTACTCATTGAAGGTTTGGATGAAGGGTTTCTACGTCCATAACATCTATCCCTTAACAAAGTCCTATAGATACTCATAACTAGGTGGAACAACAAGCCCAACAGTCTTGAGCTTTAAAGATATCGCTCTAGAAGTAGCACTACATGCCCTCTTTAAGGTGCTACCTTCTTAAGAACTCCTAGCAATGGTAATCTATGAGAACACCTCTTGCCAATAAAATGGTTGGATCTACCACCAAATCCACCAACTCAAATACTCTATCCTCTATAAATAGATAACTTTATAAGCCACATCAGACATAATTGGATGATGGTCTGATAGTCAAATGGTGACTTTGATAAGCACTTATAACCAGGGATGCCAACTATGGTAGCCATAACCTTTAGATTAGAGTTAGTGTAAGATGACCAAAACATCACATGGGGTGGTGTAGCAGGCTCCATATGTCAATTTGACCCTAACTGCCAGTTGATAACCTACTCTCTTAAATAAAATAGTTAACACTTAGGACTCTCAATAATCATATGGTGCTTAATAAGCTGAAGAGTTCATATACTTTAGGAATGAGATCATGTTGCACCAAGGATCAGGGCAAACTTATTCCTACTAACATCAAGCAATTTCAACAAAATTCTACTTAGGTATATTCTAAACCAAGTTTTGTACTGATAAAGTTACATGTTTTACTTACTTGGTCCAAAGGTAAATTATTGAGGTACTCCCTCATTGCATCTAAATCAGTCTTAGATCTCCTATATGGAATGCACCATGCTCGTATATAGGGAAATTTAATAGGAACTTTATCAAGGATCTTTATCTTAACAACTTACCAGCAACCAATTGAATCCATCTTGACACTATCTGCTATAAAGATTCAAGCATCGTATGAGATGGGCTAAGCCAGTGTTACTCCAATCCAATCTTTCTATAATATTTTGGTATCATGGAACCCATAACACAACTAAGTGGATATTGTTCCTTACATTATTAAACATTATACATCCTAAAACATACAAGAGGAAGCAATAAGTGTATTGCTTAATAGTGATATCCCAACTAATCTAAAGCTTTAAATTCCCCTCTCAGAGACAATCATATGTGATAGAGTGCTCTCCTCTCTTATATGGTAGGATATCTAACAAGTAAAAAATGGTGTCATAGGATTAGTGAGGTGATGTCAATCAAATATCAAACTAAATCAGCATATTTACACACTCCAATTTGGTGATCCTAATGAAGATCCCTAGGTTGATAGTAATCTCACTAATTAGCAGATGCAATGTATAGGTAGCATCCATCCACCTTTTAATTATAACAGTGACAACAAAGCAATTACACCTCTTTTCTACACTTATAACGCAAGAGATGAAGTGACTGAAGTGGCTTTAATCTACAATCTCCCAGACCTCTTGTGGCAAACAAGAATACCATTTATATACTCCTTGAAAACTACCAGTACCAACAACGACCCTCTCCATTTGTGAATCATAGAACTTAAGTGAAGTTTTAAATTGAAATTATAGAATTTAGAACCTTAAACCTATCTTAAAATACCCAAACATACGTAAAAAAACCATAAATCCTTCAAAATACAACTTTTTCTCTTAAAAGTTTACATTTTTAGCTTATTTTAGTCAAAAAACACATTAATGTATGCCACATATAGCATGATATATGTTGTATATAGGATTTTTTTATGATGTGCACTGTATCTACTATGATGTCCATGATATATACCAAGACCTATAAAAAATCTCTATTTTTTTCAAATTCAATAAATCATAAACACTCAATGTCAAACCTAGCCTTAGGAAAATATGAAATCTCATCCTTAAACAAGAATAGTCTAAAATTTGAAAAATCTAACCATGGATAAAATCATAAAAATCAAATAAAATGTAAGAAAAAATACCTTTTTATCGAGATCCTAAGACTGATGAGAGTCTATAGTAAAGGACTCCATAATTTGATCACCAAAAATAGCCTCGAAGTAGGCATCTTTAGTTATTTGCAGGCTTAATGCATAACACTAGATCCCGACCTATTGGGAGCATCATAATTTCCATTATTGGTGAGCTAAGTATAGCTTTTTGAAGAAAGATTAACAGGAAAGCTAAATTTTAAGGTCTTGAAAGTGGGAAAAACGAATGGAGGGTTGCTTCTTTTAATGGTCAAATGGATATGCATCGTACATCCACTAACGTGCGCCATATATAAGTTATTATTGCTAACGTGATTGGTTTATCCATGATGAAACTAATATGCACAACCTCTCATTACACTCATTACAGTAAATTTAGCCTGTCCTTTTTAATTTTAGAGCTTATCTCTACTATGAGTCTAATTTTAATGACTTACAATGTCTAGAAAATACTAAAAAATCTAATGAAAGCTTATAGAATAATGCCATTAATTCAAATAAAAAATAAGAAACCTATTTCCATTCCAATTTCACTAATAAATTTTATAGTTTTGCATTGTTAAAGACAGGAAAATTGATATAATAGATGATCAATTTGGTCAAATTATTGACCCAAAAATGCCAATCAAGTATGGAAGTCTGGATGCTAATTTTAGATATAAGGCATACATAAACAATGGCATAAACACTAATCTAGCAATTAATCACATTTGATCCAACAGTCAATCATCTCAATCCAATAGTTCACCAACCAATCCAACAATAGTTATTGATGAATCAAGCATTGATTTATTAAACCCCAAACAATGGACATCTGAACACAATCTTTGAATGATTTATAAGCCTCATAGAAAGCCATAGGTCTAATAATTGATCATCGATAAGCCTTGATTGTCTAGCTTAAGCAACGGGCTCCTAGTGGTAGAATTAGGTTACAAGCCTTAACCTGAGAGCATCCCTAATCAATCACCTCACTTGGGCATTAGGCTCCTAATGACAGAATTAGATTGCAAGCCTTATTATGAATGTCACTTCTCAATTAGACTTAATCGTCTAGCCTAAGCAATGAGTTATAAGTAATGTAATTAAGATTATAAGCCTCAATATGAGCACTATCACTTGATTAATATTGATGCAACCAATTCAAGCAATGGACTTCCAAAAATATAATCTAGATTTGCAAGCCTTAATATGAGAACCAAACTATAACTAATAAGGTATTATCCTTTGAACACCTATGGGTGAAAATCTATATATGATTAAACTTTAATTTATTAACTTTAACTCGTATTGGTCTAAAATGAACCTAAGCAAGGGGAAAACTGTTAACCTTAAATTTTCACTTGCATATTGCATTTTTAATGATGAACTTTAATCTTGATTTTATGTTACATATAAGAGTTTTGGCATCTCATGATTGTTTCTAGCCTATGATACATCTTACTTTTTCCTTCTTGAAGCATATGCATGTTATAATATGCTCTACATGTTATAAATACTCATATGGTATGATTGCCTTATTTTTTATGCTTAAGTGACATGCCACATGCTCCCCTACTATTTTAGCATAAGGGGAACCTTTGTACAATAGGGTGTACGTCACTTGAGGCATAGGGAGACTAACACATGTAGAATGTTCTTATGATATGTGGTGCATGTCATAAGAACATGTGATGCATGTTCTTGTGACTTGCGGCATACTTCACCTTTAAGAGGCTAAAATCTCACATTGTCAATCCATTTTAGGCTCTTCACACCTTTTTTATAAATACCCTTCAAGTATTTCATAGAAGAGGATCCGAATTTTGCTAAATTAGGTTAAACTCTACTAAACTTATCACTCAACTAACTAATCACTTAAATAGATAATTAATGACTAATTATCCTCACTCAAACCGTTAACTATTTTTGGGATCAAGATTAAGAAGTCCACCAACCTTGGTGAGTGTTTAAAGGCCTCTTCTTCTTCTCTTCTTTTTTTTTTCATTTTCCATGGGTTTTTATGATTTTCATTAATTTTGTATAAATCTTTGAATGTTATAGTAGCATTTGGGTCTTACAGTGACCCAAATGATTTGTAAAAGTTGAACATCCTATCATTTTTCATGCTCCTATTCATATTTTTACTAAAAATCACATTTTTCTCTCTATTAAATTTCAGAGATGTGGTGTACATCATTAAATTTTTGTAAGATATTATGAATGTTCAATGACATGTGATGAATGCTATGACTAGATTTCTCAAAAAAATCATTTTTTAACTTGAAATTTGCTCATATTTTGAATAAATTAAAGGTATTAGTAGTATTTATGACTTTATAGTAGTTTAAATGTGTTACATCCGTGTTTGACCCCCTAGAAGTTTGTAGGAATTTGTGTATGCGTGTTGGATGTATACGTGTATGTATACATGTATTGCTTGCGTATGTGCTGTGTATTCTGTGCATGTGTGTGCGTCGTGAGGATGTATTTAGCGTATGCATGATGGCATGCATGTTTGCTTGGCGTTTGGGG
>CANYBF011271504.1:0-16302 GCA_948192965.1 Dalechampia spathulata | reverse complement strand
AGAGATTCCTGAATAAAGACTACTACATGAATCATTGAGATAACCCCTACTATTAATCTGGGGTGGTGAATCGTCTATTGATATTCAAATATCTTCAACCACTTTATACCATACCCAACCTCCAAACTATGAACGCCTCCTAAGGAGGAATAAAGCATAGGAGTCAAAGTATAGTAATCCATAGTTAAGATAACCTTGATATCTCAAGTCTAAGGATACTTACACTACTGATATGAGTGAGATATAATTTCACAAACATAGATCAATTATCCATATGAAATCTCACTAGCAGGGTCTCCAATGAACTAGTACTATACTACTCATCCACATATTCACTTTAGACATCTCATGTCATAATGAATGAGAATCATCCCTAAATAGGAAGTGTAACATGTGCTGATCTTTCCATATTAATAATGTCCATTCTTATTAATATCGTGATCAGGGATATTTAGATATTGAACATTTGCATACAATAAGAATCTCATTCCATAAACTCTTTATGGATTCCTTTGCACTGATCCAATATCATGGACTTCAATATATAGTTTAATACTCCAAGTAAAACAAGTTCATGTAAGACATTGTACTATATAATGAATAATGCCTTTATTAATGAAACGTATAGTTCAAATACACATGATGCTCTAGAGCATACACTAACATGATACTTCTATCTTCTACACCTATTTACACATTTTTCACACTGTATTAATTAAATGGATCATATAACCTTTTTAATTCATAGTAATTTAAAATGTGTTGGATTCATATATCATGCATAGACTATAAGTAAAATTGATGTTTAAACTCTTTTATGATAATGTATATTTAATAATCTTGTTATCATTTAACCATTTTTACCACCTAACACATTTAATGCCATTACCCATTCCCTTATTGTACCTATATCATTTCCACACTAAGTAGTGTCCATTCATTTTCCCTTTCTATTCATTTAATTTAGCTTTCTTTGTATAGATTCATAAATACAATATAGCATATTAGGGTCTATGCCTAAGAAAATACAATTATCATTATTATGTAGGCACATATTGACCTCATGCTTATTAAGTCCTATTTAGTTATCATCATTTAGTAACAAGTCATGAGGTCTATTCTTTAGGATAAATATGCACAATTACATATAAGATTAATTAAATGCATTAAGATAAATGATTAGATATGTGTTTACTTTATTTTCCACTTAATAAGTAAATTCAATAAAAAATTTCTACTTCTATTAATAGTTTAATATGGAGTGCACATTCCTATCAAGCACATATGTACATATATTTATGAACGTTAACCAATTTCTACAAATTCATATAAAGTACATTTATTTATTTATTTCCAATTTATATTCAATTAATAAATAAGCTCATTTATTGACCTCAAGTACAACTCTCATTTAAATGAAAGTTTTAAGTCATAATTTCTTATGTTTCCATGCAACTTCCATATATTTTATGCAATTGCCCAGTAATTGTGTCTATTTTAAATGTTCAATACCTTCCTCTAACCATTAACTCATTAACATTCTCTCGACATCTTTATCCATTGTATTAACTAAATTTTCTTTTATCTATCACTCAATCATTTAGTTTACTTATAAACCATAAAGTTTCATTTCATTTAACTTGCTTATATGCACAGTATATAGCCTATAATTTAATTAATTAGCATAAAATTTCCATTTAAATTCATGCAACTTATTATTCCATTTGGTTAGGTAGTATTCTAATTAGTTTATCTTTTCCCACTTAAGCACATATCATTTTTATTGTATAATTACCTACAATACACATTACTCACCAATGTTTGTATTAACTTTTGGTCCCTTATAATGGATCATTTAACCAATTAATGTAATAATTTACCAATCTTGGAAAATTTTCATGCAATATTTAGGTATCTCTTCTTGACTGCACCATCTTTACTATGTAAGGTTATTCATTTCTTAAATAAATTTCCAATTATAAGTACTTATTTAATTTGTGCATATAACTCAAGAATCCATATAAATTTAAACTCTTCTATCCATATAAACATCTCAGACATACTCTATTAATTACCTTTATTAAATGGTCACTTAGCATAATACTCTGCATGATTAAATGATTTAAACAATCTTTCCCTTATAATTGATCATTTCTTAGGATCCTTATATTTTATGACCCTATTCCAGTTCAATGTAAGAACATACATAATGGAAATCATGTCATCGATTCACTCAACATATACTTTTTTCCTTACTTTAATATAAACACCTTTTTTCCATGATTTTTTACTATAAACCACACACAAAGGCATATAGTTTAACCAATAATCTCTTCAGTTACTTATACATCTCAAAGCTTACAATAATTTAATCAACTTCTATACATTGATTTTTCCTTACATTGAGCTTACATTTTACTGCAACCTCTCAAGCTCTTGGTAATAAAAATTACCATCATTCTTCCATCTATTTCTCTAACCTATTTTCTTCCTTTTATCAAATAAAATTCCTTAGGAATTTCTCTAGGCGCTTCCCCATAACTAAGGATGTACCACCTTACTTAATATTGCCTATCCATTCTTATAAGGCATAATTTATCTTTTAGGAGCTTATTTTCTCTTCTTTTCATAACCAATATCTTTCCAAGTCATTTGGTCCTAATTTTATGAAACAGTCAACTTAAAGTTCTTAATAAACCAACCTAAAATACCATTTAATTTGTATGGTAATTCATATATATAATATATGTTAATGAATTTTACATTAGCCTATCAAATTACATATGTGACAATTTCATGCCTTTTAGTTTTAATGTTTTTTAATCATGCTTGATTTATTAGGAAATATACTTGTATTAATCTAAATTGCACCCAATCTCCATCATATTTGCATCTTTTTTTATAACAACTTGATTTACTAAGTAATGATAAAGATTAATACCCTTCTTATAATCATCCTTTATGATTATATCATCATATCCTTATGAATTGGTAATAAAGAAAATGTTGACAATGCATAAATTATTTCAAGCAACTTATCATAATCATATTAATGTTTAAAAGTGGATTTATTATTGGTTATGATAAATAATCAAGATAACTAAGTATGACTAGGAAGGACACAACAAGATAACTAAGTAAGACTAGGAAGGACACAACAAGATAACTAAGTAAGACTAGGAAGGACATAACAAGATAACTAAGTAAGACTAGGAAGGACACAATGAGAGAAATAAAATGATGAGAAAATGGAAAATAAGCTCCAAAGAAATGAATATCACAAGAAATAAAGGTAATGTGAATGTTAAGACCATATGGTTTATAACCCTTAATATCAATTGAATAACCCAAGATAATGCACTAATGAGCTCTGGTATCAAATTTATTTTGAGGATGAAAAACATTAGTAGTAAAAACACAATTATCCAAAAATATAAAGATAAAAATAAATAGGAGGAATATTATATAATCTTTTAAAATAAGAAAGGTTATCAAGTAAAGGAGTGGAAGTATGATTGGTTAAATAAACTATAATTAATATTGCATCACCTTAAAGCAAAGCATGAGCAACATTTAAGACATACTTATGCTTTTTTTCAATAAAATCATTCTATTAAGGAGTAAAAAATGTAACTAGTTTAATGAATAATATGATGTGCAACATAAAAATAAGGAACCAAAAATTTTAAACCATTTTTAAAATGAATGATCTTAATTTTAATAAATTATGTTAAAATTAATTGATAATATTAAGAAAGTAAGGAAGAAACTTGAGTATTCGTATGCATGAGAGAAAGTCTAAGTAACATGAGTAAAGTCATCTAATATAGTAACAAATTAATGATTATTATGTAAATTAGCACTAAAATAAGAACCTTAAATACCAACTTGAATGAGATAAAAAAAAAGGTCTTAAGATCCATTAGCATGAATAGGAAATCACATTCTTTTTTATTTTAGTAAAGGATAAACCAAATAACAAAAGAGAAAGAATGATTACAATTTGGTAAGTAAGTTTTCAACACTTAAAACATCCTAAGAAGGATACCTTAATATAAAATATTATGTATCAACATCAATAGCTTAAGAATAAAAAAAGATGATGAGAATGCATGATCGAATTTTGTAGTATCTTAAAGAAGATAGTACAAGCCATTGACCACCTTAGTAAATCCAATCTTCTTCAATGATGAATGGACTTATAAAAGATGCTCATCATAAGTAAGGAGTAAAGTAAAAGCATTAATTTAAGATAACTTGCTAATAAAGATTAGATTAAATAAAAAATATAACATATAAATTACATTATGTTAAATCAAGTAATTAGAAATTTTGATTGTTCTAACAAAATAACATTTTTCATAATTTAAGACCATTTTTTTCTCAATATATCATTATAAGACTTTAGCTAAATTATTAAAACATTCATTAAATGAATTTTCATATACTATAAAATCATCCATGAACACTACAATTATATTTTCAGCAAACTCTAACAAAATACTTACCATGCAATATTGGAAGGTGGCTTGTATGTTATACAGCTTAAATAGCATTCAATTCAAAGTGAACGTATCGAAAAGGTAGATGAAAGGTTTTTTTCTAATCGTTCCATTACAAGAGAAATGTGAGATGGAGATGGATTTAGCGACGAATTACTATTTGTCAATGTTTAGCGGCAGGATGGAAATGACATGGAGATGAACCAAAAAAATTATGATAGATTGAATTTCCATCACCATATTCATCTCTAACTGAATACGGAGATGAAATTGGCAATAATTCCATTGTAAATTAGTGACCGAATAAAGTTATCGGTAAATCTATTGCAATATAGAGACGACTGTTTAATTCATCTCTATTTTCATCTTTATTTAGTGATGGAATTAAATCTGTGTTTAAATTCATTACTATTTATTAATTTTTGAAAAAATATATAATACATAAAACATAAAAATTTTACTAATTAAAAATTTATGAAATGGGAAATGAAAAATAAATTATTTTTGATTAGCGATAGAATAAAGTTGTCGGTAAATATGTCACAATATGGAGATGATAGTTTAATTCGTCTCTATTTCTGTCTTTATTTATCAATGGAATTAAATCTATGTCTAAATCCATTACTATTTATTAATTTTTGAAAAAATATATAATACATAAAACATAAAAATTTTAAGAATTAAAAATTTATGAAATGGGAAATGAAAAATAAATTATTTTTTATTATGAAAAGTGATCATTTTCGAATTGAATATAATGTATATATAGAAGTATAAATTTGAAATTTATAATAATTAAAAAATGTATATTTGTTATATAAATATAAGTATCAGTAATGAATAGAAAATATGAATTATTTTGTATGAAATATGAAAGAAATAATATATGAATAATTTATTATGTAAAAAAATAATTTAAATAATATATAATATTATTAATTAATATTAAACATATTTAGATATTTAATACTATAAATAATAAAGTATATGATTAGTATTAAGTAAAATTAAGAAAAGGCAAAGGTAAAACATTTTTATTATGTAAAACGATGTCGTTTAAGGTAATTAAATAAAATGATTTAAATCATTAAAATGATGTTGTTTTGATTTAAATGAAATGATGCCATTTTGATCTTAACTATGCATTATGTCTGAATCCCCTCCCCTCCTCCCCTATTTTGTAATTTGCATAAACGAGGAACCTTAATTTCTTCAAACTATTTTCCTATGAGTTTGTTGTAATTTCCTTGTGAGATTAGCATTTTTCTTCTAATTTACGTTGAAGTTTGTATGTATTATGACTGGCTCTTAGTTTCTCAACCTCAAATGCATGAAATGGCAAAGCTAGGAATTCAATCAAAGGAGGATAAAAATTTTAACTAAATATAAATGAAAATAAACTAAAATTTCATTAATGATTCAAACACTAACATATTTACAATAATTTTTAAAGAAATAAACATACTATTACTAATATGAACGAGAAGGAAGTTGAATTCTTTGATTTTGCATGTTTTGAAAATGTTATAGAATCTTTTCTTCGTCAATTCCTTTAAATATCTATCACTCAATATAACACACCATCATGTCATTCAACCATTCATCACATATCTTATTCCGTAAGTCTGTTTTAATAATATTCATTACTGAGAATGCTCTTTCAACTAGCGTTGTTGCTACTGGTAAAATTAATGCCAACTCGATGAGATGATAAACCAATGAAAAAATCAAATGTTTATTTGTTTGAACCATCTTCACAGTAAGACTTGTGAGATCTTGACAACTTGAGAAGTTATTACTATTTCTCATATGATAAATATACGTTTCAAGTTGTTATTTCAAAACTACACGATCAAATATAGAGAAATCCTTTGAATAAATCTCAGCAAGTTGAAGAAGCATGTCACGATCAAATTTAGCAAAGAAGTTTCTTAGATTAAGACAAGCGATGCATTGCAATAATTTTATAGATGTTTCACTAAACCAGTTGTTCATCTCATCAATAATCAAATCAATCATAACAATAAAGATCGCAGCATGATCATGATGATAGTAAGTAACAGATTGCTCTTCATACCTTGAATGACCTCTAATCGGTATGTTATCCTCCATATTTGGTATTGGAATAAACATTGGATCATAAAATTTCTTCATATCTTCTATGAATTCATTCCATCCATTTTCTCTCAATTCTTGAAAAAGATCTTTTACATTCATGATCAAACTCATTGCATTAATAATGTTTTGATCTTTTTTTTGTAAAGAAAATGATAACTTGTTAGTCAAAGCCAATACTTTCATCATCAAATGCAAGATGAAAACAAATTTAAAGCCCTTCATCCTTTGTAACAAACCTGATGTTGTCCCTTTTTGATCTAGAATACTTCCATCATCATGAATGTTTTGTAACACCTCTAACACTGCTTCCTATATTGTAAATAACTGAACTAGAGTTACATAATGTGAACCACATCGAGTGTCACCAAGCCTTGCAAGATTCATTTCCTAATGCTTACCTCATCCTAAAATTATCTCACCTTTCTCTAACTTTTCCATAATTTTCTCATATTGCTTTTAAAGTAATGCATCTTTTATTTTACAGGAAGCACCCATAATATTCACAATCATGTTGAGATAACCAAAGAATTCACTAACAATCATAACATTCTTTACAACAAAAATAACCATTAATTGTAATTGATGAGCAAAATAGTGAACATAAAAAACACATGGATTTTCATTTAAAAATCAGTGTCTTTAATCCATTAAATTGTCCTCTCATATTTGATGCACTATTATATTCCTGACCTCTAAGTTTAGAAATAGATAAACCATATTTAGCAAATACGCTATCCAAATATGCCTTTAATGATGAAGATGAAGATGAAGTATCAATTACATGCTCAAGAAAAAGAAATCTTTCAATAACCTCTCCTCCTTTGTTCACAAATCTCATAATTACAACCATCTGTTCTTTCATTGAGTTATCATGAGACTCATCAAGAAGTAAAGAAAAATTATTGTCTCCAATTTCATCAATAATTACTTACCTTGTTTCTTCTGCATAAGCTCTCACTAAATCTTTTTGTATTTTTGGAGAAGTCATTTCATTATTTCCAAGAGCATTTTCATGAAGCACAGATTTAACACTCTCAACCTCATCTCCATACAAATTCAATAACTCTAGAAAGTTTCCTCTATTTAAGGAGTCAGAAGATTCATCATGACCACAAAAAGCATGACCTTGTAATATAAGAAACTTTACCATATGTAGAACAACAATTAAACGAGTTCTATATGCAATCTCCATCTCTTTACTATGGCTAGATAACACATGAGACACACTTTGCCTTTGATTTTTGAAAGCTTCATAATATCGGATAGCATTATTATGATCAGTATTAACTCCACCAACATGTTCATTAAAAACCTGAATAACTTTCTTCTAATTGTTAAACCTTGATGTTATGAACACATCAATTCCAAATCTACTAGTTGATTGCTTAAAAATATAACAATAAAAGCAATATGTGGCATCTTTCTCCACAATGTATTCCAACCAATCAAACTTATCAAACCATGCTTGATTAAAATGCTTAAATTGATTTCCATGTTGTTTTCGAGGAAAATCATGACCAATTGGTTGACATGGACCCTTTAACAAGTTTTCCCTCTTCACTTGATCTCTAATGTCCATATCAAACACTTCAATTGACTTTCAAAGCCTCGGATCAGCAATAATATCATTTAGATTAAACTCAACACTAACTCGAATTTTGTTTTATGCAGCAGTACTTGCTTCAGGTGATGAACTTACTTTGGATTCAATATTACTCTGTATAAGTTTAAAAAACTTCTCCATATCTACTCCTTATAAGTCCCACCTAATGTAAGGACATAACCTATTTAAAAATTTATGCCTTACGTATATTATTCATGTTATTCTTACATATTTTTAAAATTTCGGCAGCATTTCCCTATAGTTCTCTAAGTATATAATAGTAACTATAATAATTTGTCATGAATATCATGATATACATGACAAACCATTATAATTATGATATACTCAGAGAACATATGAGTTATCCATAGATAAAACTTTAAAATATGTTTGAATTACACACGATTAATATGCTATCAATGTAAGACATAAATTTTTAAACTGTCCAACAAGACAATTTAGTGGATTCCCATAATTCTAATAGAAAATCCACTAAATGGGAACTAAGGTTATAATATTCGTTGACTCATACTAAAATAAAAATTACTTTTAACAAACAAATAACAAATATGAAAATTAACTAGCAAAATAAATTAAAAGTATAGCAAATTCAATTAAATTAAAACTATAGTAAATTTAATAATATTTCATTCTATTAGTACAATCAATTAAGTAAAATAAATACTATAATTTAAGATAAATTAATTACTTTAATGAAATTAACCTAAATTATAAGTTATTATTTAATTAGTTTTTATTCTTCGTAAATATTTATTATATTAACAATAAATAAAGTATTTGTAATTTCATTAATATTATAAATTTAACCTTTCCATACTTACATTAATGATAATATAATTTAACATTTCAATAAAATAATCATATGATTATAATTAGAATAAATAATTAACCTAAACTAATTAAATAATATAACTGTTATAGCTTAAAATAAGTTAATTATTATTAATTAAATTATTACATATTTTTAGTTAACCTAATATAATTATTTTTAATTAACAATAATTTTTTATTAAATATTTATCATCACATATTTAATTAAATTAATTTATTATTAATGGAAATAATTATTAATTTAATTAAACTAATTTTAATGATAAAAAAATTAAACTAATATTATCCTTAACCCTAATTTAATTAAACTAACATTACATTGAATAATATAATAAATTTTGAAGAAAAAAATTAACCTATTGTTAATCAGAAAGTGGTCAGAGAGAGGGTGGTGGCGATGGTGATGGCGACGACACTGGTGAGGATTGGTTGGAGAAGGGGCGGTAGCAATAAGGAAACGCAAAGAAGAAGAAGAGGAAGGGAAACTAAAGGGAAAGAATGGTTGGGCAGCCTTATAGCCCAGCCCATATCCAGCCCCCTCAGAAGCCCAGCCCCCCTGAGCCCTAGTAGTGGCTCCGTTGTCACACTCATACTCATAGCATCCTTTGTGTGTTTGCATTTTATGCATGCATTATGATGAAGGAATGATGAAAGTATGAAATGCATGGTAATGTTATGATTATGAATACCTTAAATTGATATGTGTGTCATTAAATGTCTTAGAGATGATGAAAAGTCCATAAGATATAGAAATTATAGAGAAAGGAATATAAAAGAAATGAAAAGAGACATTAACTGATGAGGAAGTGTTTACTCGCATGGTCTTTAATAATGCTCAATTGTGGAATTGAGATGTAGAATGTGATATCTTGGCATGCTAAACATGTTATCGTATCTTGGTATACTCATGTGCATGTGTACACATATGACATGTATGATATGTATGACCATGGTATGGAATTAGGTAGAAAGTAATTAATTAAAGGACTAAGAATCCAATTTAATTAAGGAATTAATTATATGTTGACAAGTGTCAACATATGATTCGCTTCTTCTTTAAAAATAATAAAATAAATCATAAATAGGAAATAAAGAAAAGGGAAAAGGGGTTTACCATTCCAAAACTCCAAAAAAATTTGAATGCTTATTCTCCTCCTCCTTCTTGCACTTTAGCTTAAAGAAAATCATAAATCTAAGGTACTTTTTCATGGAAATTTTATAATTAAAGGGTTTTCAAGCTTGTTCTCTTCATATGTATGCTTATTACTTCATATTCTTTGATATAATTGATGTATGGAGCATGTAGGTTTTTCTGCTAGCATGAAGAATTTGAAGTAAATGAAGGAAAAATGATGAATTTGATTAGATATGTACATAAGCATGCTTAACATGCTATCTTGGGGCAATCGAAATGAAGTTATGTATGTATATGAGTTTTCATACAAACCCTAGCTTGTATATGATGTAATTGACTTTTAATTTATTGTGCTATGTGTGAATGATGAATATGGGGTGACGAAATGTGCTAAAAGATATGAAAAGGGTGAAGGAAAGTGGAAGAAGAGTAATGTTTTAAAAGTTACTGCCTAAAATTATCATTTTTTGTATTTGACCTCTAAAAATTGGCATGAATGAAAAGCTTATAAGAATGCATGAATTTAAGATGAAATAAGGTGTTAAAATGAAGAAATTGGCATTTGGTTACATGAAAAATGAAATAGTACCTTAAGGATGCAAACTTAGATTTTACC
Organism: Dalechampia spathulata; assembly: GCA_948192965.1. Lineage (NCBI taxonomy): Eukaryota > Viridiplantae > Streptophyta > Magnoliopsida > Malpighiales > Euphorbiaceae > Dalechampia > Dalechampia spathulata. Next base: position 5,476 of record CANYBF011271504.1, on the reverse strand, counting down.
TCGGTAAAAATTTTAACCCGGATTAGAATTGACTTTTGGAGGCCTTAACGTTGTCCAAAAATTTTATGTAAGTACTCAAATTAAAGCTTATTGAGTATATTTTCTTATGTTACCTAGATTATTTAAAACTAAAAAGTATAAGGTAGTCAAAAATAGGATGCCATCCTCAGAGGTCCCTAATAAGAAAACCAAAATGAAAGGTTTTGTAAAGTGTATTTGCATACTATGTTTTCCTATGGTTTAAGACTGTGTTTGTATGGTTTGTTGCCTTGATTTACGCATGGATTGAAGGCTTATATGTAAGCATCCTTCATGATTCATAATAAGTCCTATAAGGCTACTAAAAGGATGAAGTAAAGTAAGGTAGAAGTAAAGGGAAAAGTAAAGTAAAAATTGACCATATATATAGTACCCCATACCACATGTAACAGAGTAAAAGGGTAACTAATGATACTTAAATACAAATTTTGCATGTATTAAGGACTAGTAACCTATACTTGGCTAAAATGACTATATGATCACTATCATTGTTGTGTGATATATAATGGAATGGATTCATGTTTACTTATTCTTCATGAATCAGTGTGAAGCTATGATGAATGTTATGAATGGATTGGAATGTTTTAAGGTAATATAATATTTGAATGAAATGAATGACTTTACTAAAGGGGATATGAAATGGAAATGATACAGGTATGGCCAAAGAGACACATACTACTCCTCGAGCACACGATAGGGGTAACACTGCCACAGACTTGTGCTTATCACTTCATGATCCTATGTAAGGTTTTGAAATGATGTTTTATGCTTAAATGCTTATAGTACTGGTCGAATGACTTTATATAGTCAATGTACTTGTATGATAAATATTGCACATGATCATTTAAGCATCATTCACATATCATGTCATGAACCATACAAGCATAAAGGCATATTCATGGCATGTCATAAAAAAGTTATAAGGCGAAAAGGAAAAGAAAGAGATGTTTACAGAGATATATGCTATTAACGTACTGAGTCATACAGATGATGGATTCCCTAAGGAATCATACAGTTTATCCCTTATGGAACCATATATTGATGATGGGCTCACAGAACCATACAGATGTTATATGTTCCTACGGGGATGAGTACCAGTACATATAGGACCTAGTACAAATTATGCACAATCACGAATACAGAACATGGTTGTATTCCTTAAACATTACAGAAAAATGAGAGGGAGAATGCAAAGCATGATTGCATTCTCGTTTACATACATTGACATATACTATTCATGAAAATACATATATAGTTAATGATATGGCATTATAATAGTGGTATTATATAGATGTATATACTATGATGCTATTATATCCAAAATGGTTACAGAAAAGTTGTCACACCCACATTAGCAACCCTAGTTATATGACACTATTGTATGTGGAATGCTAAATGAATGATAGGGTGTATACGTACATGTATATGTATGTTTATGTGATTGATGGTTGTGGTATGATGTTAGATACTTGATTGTGTTGATTATGCATGCATATGTGAATATATGTGTATGATGTATGAATATTATGATGGGAAGTAGAGGTGAATGTATGTGATCAGATGATAGGTAGGAAGAGGAGAGGTATATTGATGGATGTTTAGAAGTGTCTTATGATTGAGTTATGGGTCAGGTACCTTAAGAATGAGCTTAGAATAGGTTGTGGTTTGTAGGTTGGTTGTGGTACGGACATACGGATCACTGCACAAATGTACCAAGCATAAGAAATGAGTAGCATTAGGCTCCTGGAGACCGTACGGGCGTACCAAGGGGTTGTCAGGAAGAATATGATAATACAGGCATACCAAATGGGGGTACGGGCATACCAATCCTTGCAGGAAATCTAGCTTGTTAGGAATTTTAGTTTAGTACGGCTGTACGCAACTTAAGTTTGACTTTTCAATGGATAAGAACAAAGATTTTCCTTACTTTTCTTTCATCTTTATCTTCCTTAAACCCTTAAAAATAGTAGAGTTGGGGTTTCTAAGTGCCTAGAAGTTTTGAGAGCTAAAATATGGAGATTGTGATCATAGTAATGGGATTACGGGCATACGCTAGAAGTAGTATTGTTTTAAGTTTGTGCTAGTTTATGCTAGTTGAGATGTTTGCTTCTTTCCTTGTCATAAGACCTAAGTAAGGTCCAGAGAAATGATGTGTTTTATTTCTATGACTATATATTGCTTATGTTTTCTTATGATGAGCATGGCACGTGTATAGGAACCATCATATATACATAATCATGGCATGCATGAGGAAGTATAAGGGGAAAAGAAAGAGAAAGAGAGAAATGCTTATAAAGCTATATGCTCTAAACATACTAGGTCATATAGATGATGGATTCCCTTGAGGAATCATACAGTTAAATGCCCTCCCTATGGGAGATGAGTCTCGAGATATACAGTTTTACAATAATGGGTTCACAGAACCATACAGTTTAATGCCCTGCTTCAAAAGATGAGTACTGGTACATATAGGGACCTAGTATGGAGAGGATATGTGCACATATATACAAGAAAAGAAGAGGGAATGAGGGAGAATGCATGGCAGGGAGGCATTATCATTTTATATGTTGCTAAGGCAATGGATTCATTTATGCATTCCTTATGTTCATATCGAATGGTGACGCACTATGACTGTGTTATTGATTAAGAATGATTGTTGAATGACTGTTGAATAGATGATATGATGGAATGGTGTTTAACGTTACTAGCTTGATTGTGACTATGTGTTCCACTAACACCACTAAGTTTTACACTTAGCATTTATCATTTGATGAACATAGGTACTGAGCCTTCAGGAGAGAGATCTAAGGAGTGATAGTGGGCGTCAACAGAGAACTCCTCATTCTCGAAATGGTACTGGACTGTAAAGGCATACTCCTGCTAGTTTGTTATTGTAGTTTCTATTGATCATAGAGGCAGTAGTTATTACTGTATTTTTGATGGTGATACTTGTAACTGGTGTAGTAATTATGTAATTATTGGAAACTTTAATGTATGACTTTAATCATATATATACATAATAAATTGAGATGTTGCTAATTTGAAATGTATGAATGAATGAATGGATATCTAGGGTATGATAAGTAATATTAACAGATGCCACACTGCATTTCCTTATCACCACTAAATACAAGAACGTGTACCCATACGAATTCAAGCAGGTCATATAGACGATGTATCCCTTGTAGTATGAGTAGCGATTTCTTTATAGGAGATCGATACTCATGCTACGGGAGCATGTTACTCCAGGTATAGGCTGGGCATGACAAAAGTTACAGGGATACTTATATAGTATTTATTCCTATCTTTACACTATATATGAATTATTACAAACATGGAACAACATAAAATGTTACATTATGATACAAGTATGATGATATACAAATGTTGAATTGAAATGGCTTTATCCTGATTCTTTTAATATATTTTTATGTGCATATTTTTATAGCAGCATAGAGTTTTATACTCAGTATTTTTTATTTGATGAATGTAAGATTGGGACCTACTAGTGAGTATATAGATAGTTGATCTACGGTTAGCTGGGAGTCAGATTTTGGAGAAAATCTCATTCTCAAAGTGGTATTGGATGCATGTAACATACTCCAGGCAATTTTACATTATGTAGCTCTTTTGTTAATCATAATGGTAATAGCCCCTTGTGGTGAAACCTCGATGCAGGAACCATAATACCATAATACTCTACCATATTATATATACATATGACTGAGTGAGTGATTATATAATGTTATATACCTGATGGACAACATACAATGAATGATGTATGTATGTGATATGTTACATATTATTATGTGATGTGATAAGATATATAAAAACAAACAAATAAAATGTTCAGTTTATATCATAATGATAATAAGCAGACATTATACTGCAAAAAATTTTCACCACGTGACTTAATGAATAGTAACTTATGAATAATGTTTGGTGAATAATACTTATAAAAAAAATGTATTCATCCTTTTTAGTGTAAATAATGATTTCCATTCTTATGAGATTGTATGTTATGCCAAGTATGGGTGTGACATCCGCCCTTGAACACATGCCTAATGTTGCTATCATTGATGTCAAGTATTCTTTTCACTTCTTCCTCTTTGTTTATCTGATTTTAGGTTTCTTGAAATTTTGATGGTTTTGTTCTTAATTCAAGAGATGATAAGAGGAGTTATGATGGGCATATAGTTGGATCGCTACACTATGTGAGTGATACCTTCTCGGATTGAATCTCTCATCTCATTCAACAAGTTAAAGGAAAAGATACCCTTATTTTTCATTGCACTTTGAGCCAGGTTTTATTGCCTTTTCTATTATTATCATTAATTATTTTCATAGGCTATTTTATTTTCCTATTTTGATCAAGTTATTATATGTAATGTTATCTTTCAATGGATTTCATGTTATCCTTTTTGATTTGGCATTTTACCCATTATTTTTTAGCATTCTGGTTGTACTAATCTTGTATAGTTGACCTTGAATTCATCCGTTGAATGCTATTAGGTATAAGATCTTCATCATTAATTTATGGCCTTTAAATAATACTAGCTCAAAATTGGAAGGAGTGGTGGGTTTCAAAGGATAAGAAGAAGATTAGATAAATGGTTGATAGCACATTAATTAACAAATGCCCTTAAACTACTAGTTAAGAAATGGTAAACCTGCATAATTTAGCTACATTTGGACATACATTATGACTGATAATATATTATTTACAGAGGATCAAGAAGTTATAGTTTATGATGTGCTAATATAGAAGGGACAAGCTATGGCATGGAGAAACTTTAAAATCCAAGCCCCTAAACAAGTTTCAATTCAAAGAGCAGATTTAGCCAACCTAGTTCTTAGTAGTTGAAAAATCTTTGGTCTTAATATAAATTAATCCAAACTTCTTGATATAAATTGTCCCAGTTCTTTTAACCGCAATCCTTAAGTGAATATTGCTTGCTAAAATAAAATGGTAAAGGAGCTCTAGTTTTCACATAGTTTTCACATAGAAATCTTCAGGTGCCATTCAACCTTTAGTAATGCATATAATCAAGAAAACTAGGTACTTGAGGTCTGTGACAATTATAGAAGCCTTCATTCATAAGTCTATATTACCAAACAGGATAATAGTAGAAGCCTCTATCTTCAAGTCTATATTAATTACTATAAAATAACAATAATAATAATTATGATAACATTAATAATAATTACATTAATAATTATAATTAATATAATAATAATTATAATAACATCAATAATAATAATAATAATAATAATAATAATAATAATAATGGCATCAATAATAATAATAATAATAATAATAATAATAATAATAGTAATAGCAATAATAATTTTAATAATAATAATAATAATAATAATAATAATAATAATAATTATTATTATTATTATTATTATTATTATTATTAATATTATGATTGCT
>CANYBF011271378.1:0-36749 GCA_948192965.1 Dalechampia spathulata | reverse complement strand
TTTTTTTATATAATAACAAACATATTAATTAGTGAACCTAAAGATGTTAATAATTGGATTTTATAATTTGATTAATTAAGATTTTTTTTTTAGACATATAAATTTCATGAAAACATAAATAATAGTATATGGACATGGGTCATAATTAAAAATGAAACTTAGAAATATAAATCATATGATCTCTTTTTAATTAAATTCCTTATTGTCTATATTATGAACCCTTTCATGATTTATTTATTTTAGAAATTTGAGAATAATAATTATGTGGTGAAGATTTTTATTACTTGGCATGATTTATGTGATTGATAAGTGATTGAATCCTCTGAGGATATTACTAAGCGTATATAAATAATTACAAGGCCTACTGAGGAGCCTGTTCACGTGTTCCCGAGACGCGTAGATAAGGGTAAAGCCCCTGAAGGTCAGTGCTATACACTCGACTTAAGTAAATAAATCTGAGATAATATCACACACGCACTACATAATAATTATTAAGTAGTATGCTCTGAGATACCTTATGATATTCACTTAAATATTCCAATGCATCATATCACATAAAACATGTTCATCATCAGATAATGCATTGGCATTTCATGACATCATTTCATGGCATCATAAGGACGGAAAAGTGAGATTATTGTGATATGCTGAGATTGAATATGTATTGAGATGTTTATAAGGAAGCTGAGTACAATCGCTTCCCATACGTTGAGTTCAGTCGCGTATGTTATTTATTATTATTGAATGCTGAGTACAGTCGCATTCCCAAAAAATATTATGATTGAAATTATGATCGGCCAATTGAGATACGACAGTAAAACAGATTGATCGAGGGAGAGTGCAAAACATTGCATTCTCATAAATTCATTTCATAATTGCATACATTTATATTAAATTGAAATGGATGTTGTGGTTATGGAAATACGTGAATTATTTGTGATGCTATGAATGAAAATCATAGATGAATCCATGTACTACGAGATGATGAGACGAGAATTTTTACGGTATATATGGGTGAATATGCTTACATTGGAACTTGAGCCATACGCTACAATAATTAAATATTACTGATATGTGATTTTATGTTTCCATGTGATAATGATTTTTATGTTATACCCTTAAATTTTCTATATTTGAATATTATTAATTGTTGCATTCATTTATTAGCGCCACTGAGTTTTACTCAGCGTTTGTCATTTGATGAACGCAGGTCCAAGCACATCAGAGGTTAAACGGGGTTAGCGTTAGTTGTTGGCAGTATGGTACACGACTTCGGTGATTCTCGTGAGGGTTGCCCGGGACTTAGTTAGGTGGACTCCTGCAGGCATTGTGTATACTGCTTATGCTCTTTTCATTTTTGGCAGTGACACTAGGTTGCGTTGCTTCAACTATTACTACTTGTTGATGCCACTGGGCATAACTATAACCTTCTTTGTATTTGTAACTCGTTACGTGTAACAGATGCTTCAGTGTTGTTTCTCATCTTTTTGGTATGCATATCAGAATTATATTTTGTGAAAAATTTATTGACATGCTTGACATATTTGTGTAATAATATATGATTAGTGATTGTCTTCCCTTGTGATGAAAATTTGGAGCTTGATGCAGGAGTTTCAGGGTTTCATTACGGGACATGTCTCTACTTAGAGGTGTGACAATTCATATTTGGGATATTGTTTGCACCAAAATTAAAATTTTTAATTAAGTCTATTAAATTTAACTATCAGCTGATAGTTAATAATTAATATCTTAATTAATTCAATTAAATTGAAATTAATTGAATTAATTTAGTTGGTGGTTAATTTATTATGGTAGTTTAAACTACATTATGGATGTAGAACATGGACTATTAATAAAGATTAGTGGAAGACATGTTGACAGTTTCTTTTAGTTCCTTATAAATACTCAACAATTGGAGAATAATAGACAATTAACAATTCAACCAGAAAAAAAAATTAAAACTCTCTCAAACACAAAAATTTGTTAGATTTTCAATTAACAACAACAATATTTCCATCTTTTAATTGCAATTTCTTAAGTATTTTAGTTTCAATGTTACTAGTTTTTATTGTTCTTATATGTAGGTTGAATTCATGGATGTAACTTTCTTGATTATTAGTGATCCACAACAACTTTTCTTTTAAATCTCATTTTCGTTCTTCCTTAATTAGTTCACCTTAATATATTTCCTTGAGCTTGTTTTAGCTCATTTTCACATTCAAATGAATTATAAAAAAAACTTAGAAACCGATAATCGTCAAATACATTTATTTGAGAACTTGCTCGTCTAGCATGCTCACAATCAATTTTCATAAATCTGAATAATATGATTTAAGATGAAAATGCATTTTACTATTGTAATTTTTCATTTTAACTTTCAGACTTTATTGTATTATATTTAGACCTTGCATTATTATTTAGTTAATGTGGAAGCACTTTTAAACTAGGAGTTTAATTACAACATAATACAATTTTAAGATTTACTAAAACTAAATATAATAGTTTGAAGGCAAATTTAAAGGTTCGATGAAATGAATCATGATAATTTAATGACTTAAAAATATAATTTTTTTCTATAAAATTATAGACTAATAAATGTGTTTATGATATTTTTATTTTTTTTTCAAATAAATATTTTTTATTAAGAATTATAATTACATCAATTGTTGAAAATATATGAAATGAATAATGATTATAGATTAATTTATTAATTTTCTATTGTTGAGAATTTCTATGTCAATTTATTTTATTTTTTCCAAAGCAACTTATTACATGAAAAATTCTCAATTGTGATGCATTGATTATTTGTAGTAAATGCTGTTTATATATGAATAATATATAACTAATTAGAGGATCCTTGGAGGAATTTATAGATAATTAATGATATCATACTTAAAAATTGATTAAAACATCATATTTATTTATTAATTTAAGTAGCCTTAAAAGACTAACAAATAAGTTAACCAATTTATTAATTAATAAACTGACAGAGAAACATGAAAATAATTGTTTGATGAGATCGCCATCATAAAAGATAATAGAAAAGAAGAAAGACATAAATAAACAATATCATATTATTATTAAATTAAGAAATTAAAAAATAAAAACAATATTATTTTAATAATCATAGCAAACTACCTACAAAACATGGAAAATAAGTATAAATAATTCATCAATATTAGGTTTAAATTCTTTTCATTATAAATTCATTTTTATTTGAGAAATGAAATAATTTCCTTGAAATATCAACTAAACAATTATGGTACTTTAATATCCCAAATAAACAATTGAAATTTTATTGATGTAAAATGAAAAAAATTCATCTTTATTTTTATAATATTTAATACTTTTTATATTTTATCATCATTTCCTTCATTATTATATATCATTTACATTTAATGTTATTAGTTTAATATTTTAATATTTTAATATTTCATACATTTTTACTTGTTTGACTCATTCAGATCTTTATTTTATAATTTTAATCTTATTTGTGTATTCAATTTTAATGAAATATTGCATTTTTAATGGCATTCAAATAGAGTATCATATAAATTTATTCAAGTTATTTGTTATTTATTGAAATATTGAATCTTCTGATTTTTAAGGTAAAATTTTGGCCAGTAGATATCAAAATCAAAAGTTATAATTAAACACTTATTTTTAGGTTATTTGCATCATTTAAATATCTCATTTTCCTGAGGTTTAAGGGATAATAATTCAACTATCAACTATTTATCATATTATCATTCTCTCATTCACATTTTTGTTTAATTATTCTTAATTAGTTTAGAATTTTGGTATAATTTTCCTTTTCTATTCACTAATGTATAGATTTTAAAGGAGATTAAGAGTGTTTGAAGATTGGATACTAAAAAAAAGAGGGGAAGAAGAATTAATAATCAAATGGATTTTATTATTATTTTTTTCTATTTTTTAATTGTAATTATATTCTCAATTTCTTTTGATTATTTGTATTAATAGATTATGAGTAGATTTTTATTAGATTTTTATTTTGGATTATTTTAGGTATTTGATTTATAATAATTTTCATATGTTGATAGTTGCTTTTAGTTTATGTCATAAGTGATAAGTGATCAATGTATGTAACTGAGTTTGAATTCGCTTTATTGCATATTATAAATAATTAATTGGATCAAGAGGTAAATTCATTATTGGATAAATGACATGAAAATGAGTACGAATTTGCTACAAATAATAGTTAATTTTAGATATTTAAATTAATTAAGAGTAAGTAAGTAATTAATTATAATAGATGAATTGAAACTTAAAAAAGATTAATTAATATTATCTTATCCACTTTCACTCAATTATAATCGAATTGAAATATGACTAGATATTTAACTCTAAAAAAGGTAGTTTAACAAAGTTTTAATTACTTATTTTAAATTATTTTTTAAATCTTTAGCTAATATGAAATCAATTAAATTTAATAGTTAAATTTATTAAGAAATTAACATCTTTTATATTATAATTATGATTCAAATAATTTATTATAAGTTAATTTTATAATCATAAAATATACCTATTATTTATCTAATTCAAATTTGATTCATTTATAATCAAATTAAGTTTAAATCAAGTTTTTCCAAATTTTCATCAATGATAAATTTAAATTAAATAAATTTATTTTATATAAAAATAATTTTTTAATAAAAATATATTATTTTGTCAATATTTATAATTTCATATTAATAATTAAATAAAAAATATTTTTATAATTATTAATTTATAAGTTATATATTTAAAATTAAACTTGATTTGTATGAATTTTCATTTATTCTGGTTTGAAGTTTTCCACAATTCGCTTGCACCCTCAAGCGGAAGAAACTCGGATTCGAATTCCAACCAAAGAAAATTGATTGGAAGTTCGGTGAAGATGCTAAGGGTATTGCAGTAATTTCACAATGAGTGTGCTGGTTGCTTTTTTTTTTGTCCTCGTTATTTAAAAAGAAAACTGAAGAACAGTAGAGAAAGAGGGGAAGAAGAAGAGAGAGTCGCTGTCTTACAATTGTTGCTATTAAATAAATATATTCCCTCACAAAAAAGGGAAAAGTGAAATGCAAAACAAAAGTTTTGTTTTTGTCTGAAAGAGATTATTACATTACACGGTATCCTTCACCTTCTCTCTCTACTGTACAGTGTTTGTTGAGGGGGAGAGAAAGGAGATAGCTAAGAAAAGGATTGGCAATTCAGAAATGAATGAGTAAAGCAAAAACCATCTTGTCATTGTTCAAGTTTCCGTAAGAGCTAAAAATAAATAAATAAATAAATAAAACCCTGAAAGAAAGTTGGTATCTTTAGAAAAGGAACACTCAGAATTACTTTGTATAAGACAAAAGAGTAGACAAATAACAAATCCCAAATGCCGGTACCCGTTTAACACAGGATCCTTTTCATCTATTCAAGATCTTACTTCTTTAACATACCAGGTATGATCTATTTTCAACCACATTCATTTCGAACTTGGATTTTAAATGGTTAGCTTTTTTTCTTTTTTGTGTGATCTTGATAGTGAATTTTAGTACATTTTTGTGTTGGCATGCCTTTGTGTATATTTTATATGAATTGGTTTATCTCTTTGTCACTTTGGCATTTCGATTTTTGTTTTCATCTGGGTTTGGTTTAGCCGGACAATTTGGTGCTGGATAATGATGGAATCAGATCTGGGATTTGCTTGTTTACTCTATATGAAGGAATGGTTTCTGTTTTGAGGATGAAGTAGCAGCATTTTTCTTTTTTCAGCTAGGTTTCATGATTGAGATTCGTGGGTATTTTCTGTTGGAAGCGTTTAAGTTAGAGAACTAGTTAATTTTGACTGCTGTGTACTGTTTACCTCTAGTTATTCTCATTTGCATTTGGAATGTGAATAAGCATTATTAGTTTATTTGTTGATTGGCATATTTAGAATTTCATTCACAATTTTGTTTGCCCAAGTGTGTGTTTGTTTCTTCTCTTTTGACAGAATTTGGTTTTGGGTCTTGGCTTGAAGTTCTGCTAGTTTTAGAACTTGATCGATTAAAGAATTGAACGATCTGAAGTCCGTAACAAGGGGGAACATCTGTTTATATGAATAGATTGGAGAATAACGGCATAGTGTAAATATAGTTGAGATAAAATGAAACCTGAAACACCTCTTGATTATGCTGTGTTTCAACTGTCTCCACGACATTCTCGGTAAGGAATTGTTCATCTATGTTTCTAGTTGTCTTTATGTTTCCTTTTGGTGTATTTACTACTTCTTGTTCTTGGCAGGTGTGAATTGTTTGTGTCAAGTAATGGAAATACAGAAAAACTTGCTTCAGGATTAGTAAAGCCATTTGTGTCGCACTTGAAGGTCGCTGAAGATCAGTTTGCATGGGCAGTTGATGAAATTAAGCTTGAAGTTGAGAGGCATAGAAATGCTGAGACTTGGTTCACTAAAGGAACCGTTGAGAGGTTAGCTTTACTGCCTATTGATATGATGTTTGCAATTGTAGACAAATTATTTTGTTTTGGTTCAACATTCAATCAATGTCTTTGGACTTCTTATTTTCAGGTTTGTGCGGTTTGTCAGTACACCTGAGGTTTTAGAGATGGTCAATAGTTTTGATGCAGAGGTGTCTCAATTGGAAGGAGCACGTAAAATTTACTCTCAGGTAATATTTTCATTTTATATAGAAGACTACATTGGTTTTCTCATAACTGTCATGTTACATGAAAAAATCCAGCTGAAAAACCTATCCCTTCTACATTTTGCTCAAATGTTCTGTAATTCATAATCATGAACTATATTTGACAACTCTTTCTTTCAGGGAAATGGCGATCAGCTTTTTGGGGCTTTAGGTGCGAACTATTTCATTGTATTATTTGAATATATTCTGAAGCAGTAAATTATACTGTTTATGTTGGTTGTTACATGGATCGAAAGGTAACATGTATCATCATTCGTTTAAGCTAAAATAGGCAGTTAATTATACTATTTGTCTTAGTTTTATCTATAACTCAGAATGTAAAAGCTAAAATGTATTGTCATTTCAATTTAAGTTAATACTGATACATAATGGGTTGAGTATGGATAATAGCTTTACATTACAAATGGTGAAGTACTTGTTTGTCCGAACTCATGATACACAAAGCTTTGTCTGCTTTAGCGTTTCCATTTAAACTAGCATGTGAATGAAACGGCTGGAGCTGAAAGTCACTAGATATATTGAAAATTTCAAATTCATTACAGGTGCATAAGAATGGCTACATCGTACTGGATCCACTACCAATTAAATATTTTCTTGTTTTTTTCTTTCACAAATTTTACTTTTTGATTAAAAAGGGATCTATACATCTATAGAAATCTGAATGAGTGTTTCAAGAGAGAAACCTTTGTTTTACTGGGCAGTGCTGTGGCAAGAGGATCTGTTGGTTGGAGGTATAGGTATTCACTGTAAATGGTTGGTTGGTGCCAATGTGGCATAATTGACTGTAACTATTCTGCTTTTGGTTTTTAACAAAATCAGAATTTTACAGGTTCACGAATAGTGTGATTCTTTTGGATATGCATATCTATTCAATACGGGTATATGATTGACTAACTGAATTGTGTTTAAGGCAACATGTCTGCACTGAAAAGAGACGATGACTGTTTGACAGCTTCGACTTAAAAAAATATCCAACCAATCTTGGACCTAATATTAACCAACTGCCAATACCATTCTCTCACTTTTTGGATAAAATATTATCAAGTTTAATCTTCTTTTGCTAATATCTGAAACTTATAGAAATCATCCATTGAAATATTTCTCTGAACACTATCAAGTATATACTTTTCAGATACTAACTCAGGGTTTGATAACTTGCTTCAGGTGGGGATGGAACAGGAACGTTGGCAGGTGCAGATGCAACAAAGTAAAGTTCCTTTTCTGATCTTGCGGGAAGAGGGGTGAGGGCAGGGGAATGTTGGGCGCATGAGAGTTAATACATATTCTTGAACATGATACTTGATTAAATTCAACTAATTTTGAGAACAGTTGTGCCTGTTTGTGTTGTTGAATTTATTATCTATTGACAATTCTGAATTCTAAGGTATACTTTATGACTTGTGAATCTTCCTGCCATTGATTGACTTGCTTTCAGGTAAGTATGGTTCACCTTATTGTCGGCTCTTGAAATTTGTGTCATCAGAGTTTGCAGTATGTCGTTCACTGCTAGAGTTTACTAGATAGAAGAGTTGTTCTAAAATTGTAAAACTTAAGATATCTAAGGAGAAGCTGGCATATCTTTAACTGTTATGAAATAGCCGAAACACATGTGACTGGCTTATTTGAAGTTAATGCTGCATGATCATTATAAAAGTAACAACTCTTTTACAGCATGATATAGCCGATTAACAGTTTGAATTGAATTTTACCATTCATTGTTGCTATCTCATATTTTTTTCATTGTTCTGAATGCAGGAAGGAGCTGCTAAGGGCAATTGATGTACGCCTTACTGCAGTTAGGCAGGATTTAATGACAGCATATACTCGTGCATCAGCTGCTAGTTTTAATCCAGAAACTGTGTCAGATCTCCAACTCTTTTCTGATTGCTTTGGTGCAAATCGGTTAAAGTAAGTGCATTGGCAAATGCTTGAATTAGCATTTTTTCGTGTTTCGGAACACATGCTTCTTGTGTTTGTTGCTTCATTTTGAAACACCCTGTGCAAACTCAAATTAACCATTTTTAACCAGCTTTAAAGAGAGTGATTTCTTTCATTTAGGTGACTGGTGAAGTCACAGGGGACATTACCTGTCTTGTGTCTTTTTAAGAGCGTCATTTAGTGGGCTCTAATTTTTTTGAGTAGACAAGTAGTGAGAGCAGTGTTGATTTGGAAATGGTGGTTGCTCCTATTTCCTGTACAGTTGCTTGTTTGTGGGGTCAAGGGCATCTGCAGATTGGATTGGCCATAGGAGATTAAAAAGAAGAGAGAATATGACATGATAACTAAGAAAAGTATTATCGGTTTTCCATCTTTACTTTTTTCACAACTTAATCTTGGTCCTCTTGATAAAAAATTGTTATTAGCCAATAGTCTAGGCTAGAAATTAGGATTAGGAGCAAGTCTAACAACAAGGGTGAGGGTTGCCTCTCTGTTATTTAGAAGTTTATGTTATTGGAACAGCATCCTCCCAAGAAGTAAAGAGAGTGAACAGAGAACAGTTGGCTACCCGTACTGGGACATCTTAATTAGCCATTTTTATGTTTTAACATTGTTCTCCTCTCACTCCTGGCAAATAGCTTCTTATATCTGTGTAAATCAGATTTTAAGTAAATTCACCAACTTATAACATTTAGTTGTCCCTCAACATTGCATTCTGAGCAGAGATATGTTTCCTCTATTGACTAAGTTTAAGGATATAGAGAACACACCATTGTTATTGTAGCTTTGCCGAAGTTTGCAAATTTAATCACCATTTTATTATCTAACACTTTAGAAAATGAAGTTTCGTCTTGTACTTGAGAATTGGCAACATTTAAACATAAATTATCCTGCGTTGGGCTGATAAAGATGTGGAATTTGGCTTTTGTGGTTTAGGTTTATCTAAGGACAATAAGGAGAGATTATGAAACGTCATGTTAACGGATAACAGAGCATTACAGCTTCTGTTGTCATATCGGCCATTTATTTGAGCTCCTGTTATGAACCCATCGCTCTGGATAGCAGCTTCTTATGTTCTTGTTTGATTTATCATTAGTGGAGATGGGTTGACAATAAAGATTGATTATGCATGATCTGATGACACCTTTTGTAGGTAGATGACCAAAGGGCAATATCTTTTCGGGATGTTCGTGAACGTGTATTTCTAGAAGAGTACCTATCTATATAGTAGATTCTCTCCTAAGCTCAAATTGTAAGGTTGAAATGTATGGAGATTAGTCCGACACTTGAAATTTTCTCATCTTGGAGTATTGGGATATGATTTTATGATTCTTATGTTATTTTAAGTCCTAAACTTTTGGATTGGAGCATCGGGATCCTTTGATACAGAGCCACTTAAAGGAAAGTCTTCATGATTGTCTTGAGCGTCGCTAATTAAACATGGGGTCGGTTGGTCACTATTAATAACTTTTAGGACCATAATCCAAAATAACTCCCTCCACTGTGTGCTCTTGCACGCAGCCCAAATTAGGTTGGTTAGCAATACGTTTTTTCTCTGTAAAGGTGTCTTATGCTCCCCATATGGAACAAAGTTGGAATGATTCTCGATTAAATTAGCAAGAGAAGAGTCTAAGATCCTTTCATGTTGGAAAGCTTATGATAAATATTTTAGACGGCAACTCTACTTTTATATCTCAATTCAATAATTTAAAAGAATAATTTTTCATCTTGAAAACTTTCCCCATCAATAGGTATGGCAGGTCTAGTAGTTAAATGGTTGTTTTCTCGTTTCTCAAGGTGCCAACTTTCTTGTACTTCTCACCTTTTTTAAATATTTTAATTTATAATATTGTTTTTCCCACAATTCTATTTTTATCCTTTAACCTGTAACTGAAAGCGACGAACTTTAATTTAAACATTATAATTTTGTTCAGTGAAGCTTGTACCAAGTTTATTTCACTGTGTGAAAGAAGGTCAGATTTTATCAATTCATGGAAGCCAGGTGCCGGCCAAGAACAGCAACTGCCTGATTTAACACAAACCTCACACCAACTTAACCACTCAAATTCTTCATCCTCTGCGGAACAGATTTTTTCCCAGAAGGAGAATAATATAGAAGAGAAGAAGAAAGAGGAGTGTACAACAGAGCCATTGCCCATTCAACCAAGTCAACCTGTGAGGAGACTCAGTGTACAGGATAGGATCAACTTGTTTGAGAATAAGCAAAAGGAGAACTCAGGTGGTAAACCTGTGACTGTGGTAAAACCTTCAGAACTGAGGAGACCGTCATCTGATGTGTCTTCCACGTGTGCTCTTGAAAAGACTGTATTGAGGAGATGGAGTGGAGCTAGTGATATGAGCATTGATTTGGGCCATGATAAGAAGGATAGTATCAGTACAGATAGTCCTTCGGATGCAGTCTCTTTATCTTCAGTATCTCAAAGCAAAAGCAACGTGCTTCTTAGCACATTGATTGATGATAATGAGAAGAAGGGATTGAATGATACAGCTAGTTCAGAAAAGGCCAAGGCTAAGAGTGTTTCCGGGGTCAAAAATCAGAATGAGGTGCCAACTCGAGTTGGTGGATTTATGGGGAAGGGAAATGAGATGGGATTCAAGGGTAAAGCAAACTGGAAAGGTCAAGGGGATTCACAGGACCAGTTGAACTCATTTATAGGAAGAACTGAGCAAATAGGGGTTGATCAGGGGGTTGTTGATGAGAAGCTTAAGGGTACCTTGGTGGTGGATGACTGGAAAAACAGAGTAAAAGATCAAGCGGGCTTTGAGAGAGTTTCAGCAGGTTATTCAGATAGAGGGGAGACAGTTGTGGTGAACAATCAGGCTGCATTGTCGTCTCAGGTTGGAAATTTTTCAGATAGGGCTGGAATTGATGAACTTGGGAATAGAGTTGAGGATGTCATAACAAGGGATCAGCTACAGAGTCAGCCACGGTTAAGGGGCTCTCAGGCACATGCACGATCTCTTTCAGGGCAGTTTGAAAGTGGTTTTGGACTGAGAGTTAGAGAAATGTCATCTAAAGAGACCGAAGGCGATCATTTAGCTTCGCATACACAGTGGAGGTCATTTACTACAGAAATAAGGCAAGGGGGTAAGAATAGTTTAGTAATGACAAAAGAAGCAATCAAAGAGGATCTTGAAGTTCCAAAAATCAAGGTCCAGAAACCTCTTTCTTCTGCTCCAGAACAGAACGTGAAGCTGCAAGGTAGATACAATGAGACTGGTTCTGGTAATGAAAGTAACAAATTGGTTCTTCCTAGCAAAAAGGTTTTGGAGAATAAAGAGGGTGTTGGCAATGTGCCAGTTCCTTCAGTGGCACAAATTCAGAGGGTAAGGCAGTCTAAAGGGAATCAGGAGCTCAATGATGAGCTGAAAATGAAAGCAAACGAGCTTGAAAAGCTCTTTGCAGAGCACAAGCAATCTGGTTCAATAAGGAGAAGCAAACCTACGGAGCTACAGGTGGAACAGGCAATAAGTTCACAGTGCAGAAAGTCAGCAGCAGTTGACGTAACTCTCACACAAGCTCCAGACAAGAAGGCTGAGGAACCTATTACAAGTGCTAGTGAAAACACAAAGTTTAGCACTCCTCCACCAATGAAAATGGTAGATCGTCAAGATTATAGCAGTTATCTGAGACATAAGGTCTCTGAGCTTGGTTTTTCCGATGACTCTCGAGGAAAATTTTATGAGAGGTACATGCAAAAAAGAGATGCCAAATTGAAGGAAGAGTGGAGTGAAAAAAGAGCGGAGAAGGAAGCCAAGTTGAAGGCTATGCAAGACAACCTTGAACGAAGTAGAGCTGAAATAAAGGCCAAACTTTCTGTGTCTGCTGAAAGATCAATGTCAAGTGCTCATCAACGTGCAGAAAAGCTCAAAATGTATCGTTCCAACAGCAAGAGAGAGCAGGTTCTCAAATTTTCAGAATTTACTTTAAGAATTAAGTGCTGATGTTTGAATTTTCGTTTTTGGAATTTTGGAACTTCCTCATTTGGTGGGGTTCTGATGTTACAGCATCTGATAGATTCACTCCAGAGTGAAGAGGACGAAGATTCTTCATATTTATTGGAGCAGAAATATTATGGCCAAGATGGATCGTTTGCTGAGGCATCTTTAGTAAATGGTTCTTCTAAAAGCTCCCAAAACAAGAAACTTTCGCTGAATAAGAGTTTGGCTTCATCCATACCTCGGACAACAGGAGCACCAATTCCACGGTCATCAGCCAACTCCAACCCCGGTTCTGGGAGAAGGAGAGCTCAATCAGAAAATCCTCTTGCCCAGTCAGTTCCGAACCTTTTGGACTTTAGAAAGGAGAGCACAAAATCCACATCTGGAGTCGGCAAAACAGCAAACCGCATGCAGGCAAGAACCTATGCACGGAGCAGGGATACAACTGAAGAAACACCTCTTGCAAAGGAAGAAAAGCCCTGGCATTCTGAGTTACTGAGGAAAAGCTCAGCTACTCCAGCTGAATTCAAGGATTTGTCTCTGAGCTCTGACAATGATGTGGCCACTATAAAATTCGATAAAGACCAAACTGGGGACCTGTATGAAAAAATTCCGAAGAAAGTGGACTCAAAGGTTTCCATCCGCAAAGGAAAATGTATGGGTTCTGGTGCTGGCTCTAGTATTGCCAAACTGAAAACTTCTGTGGCATCAGAGGCTCAGGTAAGTAAAGAAGAATTTGAAGAATCACCCTTTGAAGCTGATAATTCAACCAATGTAGCAAAAGAAGAGGATATGGAGGAGGAGGAGCTTGAAACAACAGAGGTTGAAGAATACGCAAACAATGCAAATGGAAAACCAAGACTAAGTCAGGAATCTGATAAGATCTCTGAATCTGAGAATGATGATTCTTTGAGATCTCCTTCTCAAATTGATCCTGCTTCTGTGGCTGATCTGCCAACTTCCGTTCCTTCAATATTGCACACAGTAGTGTCCTTGCAGGACTCACCTGAGGAAAGCCCAGTGTCGTGGAACTTTCAAATGCACAATACATTTTCTTACCAACATGAGATTTCAGATATTGATGCTTATGTGGACTCTCCAATTGGCAGTCCTGCATCTTGGAATTCCCACTCCCTCACCCAAACAGAGGTTGATGCAGCTCGAATGAGGAAGAAATGGGGAAGTGCTCAGAAACCTATTCTTGTTGCTAATTCATCCCATACTCAGGGTCGAAAGGATGTGACAAAAGGGTTCAAACGGTTGTTGAAGTTTGGAAGGAAAAGCCGTGGAACAGATAATTTGGTTGACTGGATTTCTGCTACGACTTCTGAAGGAGATGATGATACAGAAGATGGGCGAGACCCTGCCAATAGATCATCAGAGGATTTGAGGAGGTCAAGGATGGGTTTCTCCCAGAGTCATGCTTCTGATGATGGTTTCAATGAAAGCGAGTTGTACAATGAGCAGGGTAACTTATATGCTTCTTTTCCTGATTGTAAATTATTTTCGCTGTTGTTGCTAAGAAAGTGAATGCCTGCATAAGTGCTTATATCGTATTACTTTTGACCATTTATTTCTCACTGAAAAATTAACAAACAGGACTGCAAACTTTAGCAAATTTCTGCTTCTGATGGTCGCTATAAAAAATGGTCTACAATTTTATGGACAATCCGAACCTTAGCAATTTCATTTTTTTGGTCTTGGATCCGAGATTTATGATCACCATATTGTCCAAGTTATTTTGATAGCAAAAGAACCAGAGATGTTTCAAGTGTGCTGATTCCAGTTGTCTTTTCAGGGTTGTGGAATTTGAACTTCATTATGACTTTTGATCTGTTTGTTTGAAACAGCTAGATAGTTGGTCTGAATAATTTGTCCATATAAAGTTTAATGTTTTATTTATTTTCGTTTTATGTTTTTTTTGTCTCCAGCCTGCTTCTTTTGGGTATACAGCTGGATTCTCTAGTAGATGATAATGATGATGCTTTTCTTTCTTTTGCAGTTCAAGCTCTTCGAAGCTCCATACCTGCACCTCCGGCAAACTTCAGATTGAGGGATGATCATATGTCTGGAAGCTCCATCAAAGGTGATATTTTTTCTGTCTATATTACTTGTATGCACTTTATTTTCTTTGGCCATAAATTTGTGAATATGTGCATATGGAAGCCTTTTTAGAAGGAATTACCAAAGGTGCCCATTGTGTTTTCACAAGATTGAGCTTTCGTCCATTCTACAATACCCAGCTTGAACTAAGGCTGAACTTGAAATAACGAAAATTATAGGATATAAAAATGTGAACTTGAACCTATGAAGATGAGGGAGAACCCGCATTATGTTACTTCTTGGCCAGCTGGAACCGGCCTAAGTTATTACTAGGTAGATTGAAACGTGAGAATGAGCCTGAGAAAGTTGACTTTATGAAAGTCGGTTCTCCATGAAAGTTCTCTATTTACTTGCGGATGAGCTAATAGTGTACCTGATGTGGGCTTGTTGGGAAACTTGAAATCCGAAACTGGTTGTCAACTGATTAAAACTTTCAAGGTTTGATGTGACCAGTTGAGAAAGCGGCATGTGGCCTCTTGCTTCCTTTCAATTCTTTAAATAGAGCTTTTTGTTTTTCCTTTCCTTTTTTTTTTTTTGAAAATAGCAAAGGCCATTTGCAGTCTTTCTATGACTAGTGCTCTCAAGTTAGAGTAGTCTTCTGAAGACGTGAAATAATGAAGGGAAGCGTCCTGTTTCTTTTGGTGGTTTATGATGGCATATTTACTCTTTATCCAAATTTTGCAGCACCTCGGTCATTCTTCTCTCTTTCAACATTCCGAGGCAAGGGAGGTGAATCAAAGCTCAGATAAATGCTCCAACGAAGAGTTCAGAGCTATCTGGAACATTCCAAGCGATAGGTGTAAAGTATTATATATAGGATGCAAATGCTCGTGCAGATATATGTTGTATATTTTACTCGAACAAAAACCGCCAATTGGTGTTATGTGATTTTGGTAGTCTAGGAGCATTCTTTTCTTTTCTCCCCCATTAGTAGCATTGCATGCTGCGCACAAGCAATCAGATCCATGGCAGAAAATAGAGTTGGTGATAGTTTCAACAAGAGTGATGTGATTATGCAGAGCAATGGTCGGTAACAATGACTAATTCGGTTTTCTCTGCTCAATCTGTTATTACTGCCACTGTTAAGCTTACGCTTTTCTAGATTCTTATGCTATTCTATTCTTTCGGCTTGACATGCTTCAGGCTGATTTAAATGACGTGCTGGACTTGTTATTCAGATTCTAATTGCATAGAACTTCTGTAAGCATGGAGGTAATGTAACAAGTTTCTCATCTTCCTCATTGCAAGTTATGGAAAAAAGTTGGAACTATGCTTTTGTATAGCAGGGAGATTGCTGAGCAACTTGAAAGTAACTTTGACAATAATAAACTTTCGGATTAGGTTAATAATTCAAATCAACTTCAAGCATACATTTTGGATTTCTCAGCTGTAAAAAACAAGTCGTCCCAACACTTTGAAAAATCAATTGAAGAAGAGGACTGGATATATCTTTAAAATATAGTTTCTAATTGTACTTGTAAAATTAACATGCAAAATTCTCAGCTTAGCAAGTCAGATCGATTCTCCATGTCCCCTGCATCGTGCCTCTGTTTTCCTCGTGTGTATAAATATTTCATACACCGTGCTCATCCGAGTGTCCTTGCTGGAGAACTAGCACATGTAAAATTGTAAGATTGGCAAATTTGGTTGATCCTGCAGCATGGCCAGGCCATACCTCCTCGCTTTTTGGCATCTCTAGTTCAACAAAGTTGAAGCATGATTTCTATGCTTCTAACGGAAGCATTTTTACGAATGATGAGATGAGCAGTAAATCTTCTATGGTTAATGAAGATGTTGCACAATGCTCAAAAGTTGGGCTGCAGAAGCATATTGTCAGCGAGAGTAGTTGATCTAGCGGGTTCCTTTTAGCTCGGGCATTTATATGCTCAAGCGACTCCAATTTCGTGCTGAACCACACAAGACCATTGGTTAAAAGACTGGCTGACATACCAAAACAGTTCATAATAAACGGAAATATCTGTCCATTTCCGGACAACATGAGGCCTTCTAAGAGCCGACAGGGAGCAAAAGCTGCATGCAACAGCGTCAAGGTACAACTTACATCCCCAAAAAACACAGTACCAGGTACAGTCCAGAGTGCCTTATGTAAAGACGCTTACCCCCCAACCCCAAAAAAAAAAAAAAAGAACATGTATGTATATGTGCAGTCACTTGAAAGTCAAATTTTAGAACTGTCTGAAAGTCAAATTTAGACGGCCAGGGAGAAGATTTGTTTCATCAAGCAGAGACTTCGGTGCTGTGTTGGTACGAATAGAACACACACCATGAAATACATGTCTAGACCTGCCACCAAATATGAGAACATCTCCTGACTCCAGCAAAACTTTCTTAGCGTCTCTTTCATTTCTGTTATCACCATACAGAAATTCTCCTGTATCTCCGATTGAAAAAGAAACCACAGGCAAACCTTTTCTAAGACTTTCTTCACTTTCATCTTTATCCTGCATGGTGATCAATCAACAAGTTTGTCATCAAGCTGTGAGGCTCTTGCAATGTTACAATTAAAAAAGAAAATGAGTAAGATGAATTAATATCACCATATATAATGTCAGATATCCATTATGCACATTAACAAACAATGCGGCAAATCCCAGTCCAAATTCATCTCCAAACAAAGATGTTCAAAAGGAATTACTTCCTAATCAAGTCAACAAAAACTTGCTTTTCAATCAATGAGGCAAAGAATTTGAAGAAATTTCTCATAACAAACCTGATGGAGACCAAGCCGCCCACTTGGTGAGTAAAAATTCACAATACAGATGTCTGGTGACATCTGTGGAAGAATGTCTTTTACATTTCTTGCTACCATGAGAGCAATGGAATCTTTCATAGCTTTCCTAACCAACTCACTAAACTGATGAGGAATACTGGGTGGTTTAGCACCATCAACTGGTCGAAGTTCTCCATACTTACTTGTATCAGGGTCCCAATTCTTACCAAGGCACATCATGTTCAAAAGCAGTTTTGCACCATCACGATAACCAGGTCGATAGAAACCTCCAGGACCTAATCCAAGGTCTCGGCATTGCTTTACTATTTTAACCTGGAATTTCATCAGAGCATTACATTAATGCATAAGAACAAGAACAGAAAAATTACCAATATGAGAGCAGCATCCAAAACAAAGCCTTTTAATTTCCTCCAAAGCGGTCTTTGACAATGTTATTTGTTGAACAAAGAGAATCAAACAATACCTGATCATCAATGGACAGGTAACCCCTTAAATGAATCATCCCTGGTTCTAATAACACTATTCCCTGTCCTTCTGTAGCACGCTTAAACTCGTTACGCTTTTCTCTATTTAATGCAAACAGAGATGACTTAAGTTTTACAGGAGTTCCAGTCATGGTCACACAGATATCAAAGGGCACAACCAATGCAACCTTCTCAGAATTCCCTGAATCTCGAGGACGTTCAGCACTTTTAGCAAATTGCTCTCCTAATCGTTGGTCTTTAGCACCAGAATGCAGGGACAGCTGAGGCACATTCTTCTGCAGGGTAGTGTTTATTTCATGCGAGGAATCAACACACAATGTACCCTCATTCACCGCATCCTTTACCATCTGAGTTCTGGTCACATAATCTAGTCTATTCTCAGAACGCGAACAAGCAGGCGAGAATGCAGAATCGCCCTCAGGAGGAGGCGAATCTAAAGCCAGAAAGCACTCTGACTGCATTGACACATTGCTAGTGGAATTTGAAGCACTTTGATCCTGGGATACTCTTTCCGAATGAGAAGAAGCATCTTCTACCGGCTTCTTTAGGGTTCTTCCAGCGCTGGAATGCCTGGGGTGAACATATCCTCTCCTGCCACGTGGCGTTCCGCCCCTACCGCTAACGAAGTCCCCATCTGCAGCAATCATCTAATTTGAAACAGGAACAGATTATATAACAGAACTTGTCTATCAAACGCTAATCAGAATGCGTGAGGGTGTAGATAAACACGTTACACACTGTCATAATAAAGTAAATTAACTGAAAAAACAAACTTTTGTATAGAGAAAGATTTCATTGGATATAAAATTTCATAACGAATTATAGCATTAAGAAGAAGATTCTGTTTCATGACTACTAATTGTTAATTATCACACACTCAATCTTATTGGAAAATACCATCTTTAAATTTACAACATGATTTAACTAAACAACCAAGAAAAAGAAAGGGCGAAGTTTAACAAAACCCAGATAATTTTTTTTCTGACTTACAAGGACGCTACTTTCAATTGATCAACAGAAACAAACGAAACGTAGGAGAGGGCGAAATTGAAGTTACATGAGAATGAGAATGACCAGCGGAGGGCGATAATCGTCCTCCTCCGCGAGGGAAATAACGATCGGCGGGATGAGCAGGGCGACGATTCATGATTCGATGTGGCTCACAAAATAATACAGCTGAATAATGCGTAGAATTTTCAGTTGGAAAGACTCCTCGAGGGAAGGGGAAGCGGAAAGCATATATATGTTTTCGGTTTGGGGTCCTCTTTTCGGAATTTAGACCGCCGCAATCCAAATTTTAATTTTGCTTTTGCTTTCTTTGCAAGTAGAACCTACTTATAACACGTGGCGTCTAATAGTTGGCTGTACCAAGCAGTTTTAATCAATATGAATACATATTAATAGGCCTATTTTTAATTTTATTTATATTTTAATTATAAAATAATATTTTACTTATTAACTAAATCAGAGTATAATAAATATTTAATAAATTAATTATTTTATTAAAATGATAAATGAATTATAGTTTGATATCTATACAAATATGGATTTTGGGGAAAATAATTCTAAAAATAATTATCATTGTGTAAGTCATGAGTAATTAAATATTTAACTCTGTTAAAATAATTAGATATTTAACTATATCTTATATTAATCTCAACAATTAAACTCATTTTATTATTTCACAAATCAAAATGTTAATAGTTTCTCGATTTAATACTTTATTTCTTTTCATTTGCAAATCATATTCCTTTACATAATTTTATTTAATATCTATTAAAAATATAGACAGTCAAATGAAGTTAAAATTCATTTTATCGACTTTTAACCAATAAAAAAAATGCAATCAAAACACTGAATTAGTACAAAATTTAAAAATTTTAGAAATTTATTTAAATAAAATATTTAAACAAAAAATAGAAAAATAAGAAAAATTCAAATATTGAACTTGTATTTTTTCATAGAGTTAAATAATGAACTAATGAATTATTTTTTCAAAGATATTATATTTTTAATAGTTCAGTAATTGAAATTAGATATTAAATAGTGCTTGTATAAAAAATAATTAATTATTTTCTTAAAGATGTTATGTTCTTTTATTAATTCAACATAAAAAAATATAACAATAAACTGAATTCATAAAAATCATTGTATCATTTTGTATAATTGTTTAGTCAATCATATTAATTAAAATTATTTTGATTCATTCAGCTTATTTAATGCTTAAATTAAATATTCAACATTTATTTTAACCAAGTTAAATTTAACATCAGAATTTAGATAAATTTAAAAATTTTTCTACGTTTATGAGAAATCACCATAACTAAAATCTAAAATTATATTAAAAATTAAATATATCAAATTAATAAATTTAATAATTTTATATTAATAAAATGTATTGAACAACTTACAAATTTAAAATTTAAAAATATTAATATTTATATTAGTTAACATTTAAATTTCAATATCCATCCTGTTTAATTTTCAATTTTATTACCATTTAAGTTGACAATTAAAAATTGGCACCATTAAAACAATGTTGTCTTTGTAATGCCATTTTCTAAACCAAAAAAGATAAATTATATATTAAAAACCATGTTAAAATCATTATGATAAATTAGTAATGCATATTCAAAAATCATAAAAAAACATAAAACGTAAAAAGGAAAGTAAAAAATATATAAACAAATTACAAAGAAGAGGATTTATATTTGATCATGTTCGATAATAGTATTTCATACAGTGTTTAGTATTTTGGTTTGATAAAAATATTATTTTTTAAAATTATATTATTTAGTAATATTTAAATAAGTTGGTGTTTAAAAAGTTTAGAAAAGTGATTGATGAAAAAATTAATCATCTTAATTTTTAGAGGTTAATTTTTTTTTATTTTAAGTATTTTTGACTCAACCATTAACTTTAAAATTATTATTATCATTACACATTTTAGTTCAAATCAACATTTAAATATCTAAACATTAAATTTTAATAATAAATAATTAAATACTAATAAAATAATTAATAACTACTAAAATAACTAATTATTACTATAATCATTAATTTTACCAAATATAATATCGTTTAAAAGAATAAAAGTTATTCTTAATCCTCTTGAAGATTGATGGGTAATTAGATCCATTTTAATTTGAGATTTAAAAAGTAACTTTTAATAAATGGATAATCTAAATCAAGCATTTAAGTAACATTCAACCACTTGAATCATGAATTTTCATATTACAAGTTATTGACATAAGATGGCCAAAACACATATGAAAGGATCAAATAAAAAAATTTATATAATGTCAAAAATTTCATATAAACTATCTTGAACAATGTTAAAATTATTCAAAGCCATAAGGGAGATGTTGAAAGTAGCATCGTAACTTTGATGAAATAATTAAATCTACATTGTAAGATAAGGAAAATACTTAATTAAATCATTATATTGATGTTATCAATGTATAAATCAAATCAATAAATATTTTATCTTTGAAATTTTAAATATTAGGTACATTCTATAATAGTAGAGTTATGATTGATCTTGTATATTTTAATGAGTATAATTTGTATAATCACAATAATATGTCCTTTGTTATAGTACTCATAATTAATATTAGAGGAACTAAAATCTTAAAGTCTCAACACTCTACATTTAGGGAATGTTGTTAACTAGTTACTTTATCTAGTGGGGAGATCATCTTCTTCCTCTATTGTATTTTTCTATCAATTGCTTTTCTTTCACCTTCTTTTCTTTTTGAGAATTTATAAAGATAGTGCTCATTTTCCCTTCTTATCATTCTACCTAGTTTACTTCTTGTTTATGGTGTTAGATGATAAGGATCTTGATATCATTGTATCTAAAATAATATCCTTGTCTTGCTCTATAAAGTATCCCTATCCTTAACTATTGATAGAAATAATGCTATATCAATTTATGACACCATACTTATTGGTGAAATACTTATAATAAATCCTTTAATTCCACCATAATATTGTCAATTATGCAAAGAGTTTGGAGTAGAGCTTAAATGTCAAAGGCTTGGGGATAATAAATTCTTATTTAAAGTGGCTTATATAGGGGAGAAATGAAGAATCTTGGATAGATGAACTTGGAATTGTCATCACTCCCTTCATCATTAAAGAATGTGATTTGATCAATTTGTAGATAACATCAACCTCTCTTTATTAAGCTTATGGGTCTAAGTTCATGGCTTACCACTTAGCCAATAATCAAAGGTGAATGCACTCATTATAGGTGAAATATTTATTGGTTTGGAGGATCTTAATCTTACTTTAGATAACAATATCTATTGGAATAACTATCTTTATATGTTGGACACTTTTCAAGATTAAAAGGGATGATGAAATTAAAGTGCTTATTAAGTATGAAGGCCTGACATAATCTATATAAACTTGTAAAGTGGGAGAAATAATTAAGAGCCAAGCACTTGTTCAGAGATTAAATAAGAGTTCCTCGAAACCCTTATAAAAGATCTCATAGGATTGGGTTTTGAAGTGACCTACCAGTTCATCAGGAGAGAGAACAATGATGGAAGGTCTTAGATCATCCATCCTCGATAATATATGTTTTATAACCCATAAACTCAAGTAGCGTGTAGTCAAATTAGGCTACTCCCTTTAAAGCGATTGGTGGGAGTCTAAAGGCATTATTATGTTAGAGTAAGTTCAGCCTTACCTTTAGCAGAAGGGCCAATGTAGTAGAGGAAACTGCTTTTATGTCTTCTCACTCCTTAGTTAAGGTCAAAACTTCAGCTTGAACACCCCATCATTCATAAGTTTACTACTAATGGGTATATTTCTATAGGGTAAATTCCTAATTTGGAGTAAAAGAACAATCAATTAACTATTATAATTTTTTTATATCAATAATAAAAAAAATTATAAATATGTAAAATCATCATATATTGTAAAAAGTGATACTGGATTAATTTGAATATTTAATTTATTTTTAATTTTAAACTTGAAAAATCTAATAATAATTTTATCTTATACAATCATCCTTATTATTATTAAATAATATTTAATTATAATAATTATTTTAGATGTTTAGGTTCAATTGAAAATTTATTTTAGGATAAATATGTGAGATGCTATAAAAAATATGTTTAAGTTCAATTGAAAATTTATTTTAGGATTAATATGTGAGATGCTATAAAAAATTCATGTGTAATTTTTATTTACAATAGTTAATTGACTTTAGGATTAATATGTAAGATGTTATACAAGATTTATGTGTAATTTTTATTTACAATAGTTAATTGATTGTTCTTTTATTTTTCAATAAAGTATTTTTTTTCATTTTCGTAAAAAATAATTTAATAAATATATTATTGAAGGGTGGGAGAATTTGAACTTGTGACCTTCCAATACAATTGTTAAGCTTTTAACTAAATGAGTTGACAAGAAATCAATTACATTTGGGTTGGTTATCATTTTAAGTGATGTCCATGTCTATGTAGTATCACACCTCAACATGTCTAGTATCTCACCAGCTCAGTTAGTTGCTAGTCATTTTAATGGCCAAGTATGAAAATACATCAAATTTGAAATATTTTTCATTTCACATTAAATAAGAAGTTTAATCAATTTTTTACACCAAATTAGGAATTTCCCTTATTTCTATAGTTTAAGATTTTTCAAAGAGTGAATTAGGACTCTTTTTATACCCTAATCCATAGTTCCTCTCAATAGTGGCTTCCATAGGTTGGATATTTTAATTCACTAGATGAATTTCTTAATTCTCCCTTTGGACCTCTAAACGGACCTCTTTTAGGCCCATCTTAGATTTAAGTTATTTATTCTTAACTTATCCATCTCAACTAATTCACTTCACTTTGATAACCCCAATAACACACATTCCTCCTCGAAAAGAGAACCCATTATGAAGTCTTCTATGCCTCAATAAAAATTGCTCAAATATAACCCATAAGTTCCCTTCTCCTTTTTTAGATGATTGTTATATTATAAGATCTTTGAAGAAGATTCAAATTTCTAGACTTTTAATCATAGTGATTCCTTACTTGCTATAGGTCATTTGCACTTACCACAACCTTTGTAAAGGAGAACTAGATCAAATAGCTAGCAAGATCTAAAAATCCTTTTGACCATAAGTCCTTTTGACCATAAGAGGGATGTCTTAATTACTGCTTTGAATAATAATAATGGTTCTTCTTTAGAATCTAACACTTTAATTAGCTCTTTTGTTTGTTTTGATAAGGTTGTGGTGAGTGGCCAAAACCTACACACCTATCCATGAGCATCATCACTTAGAACTATTAAGGTTTTGGATATTCCTAGACAATTCATCATTAAGGGAAACTCAAGCATAAATACCATCATAGCTTAGTTTTTCTATCTAAAACTAATCAAAACAAGAATTAAATGGAAAGAAATAAATAGAGATTTTGTTTCATCAATTGTTATATTGATCTTATGGGAAAGGTTAAGGGTTTATTACTGTAGTGCATAAACAAGTGAGATCTTACAGTTTTACATTAGAGCAAATATATTTTCAATGTAATAATAAATGGGTATGATAAATTTTATATCACTTTTGTCTATAGAGAAGCCAATTAGAGTCATAGATATGATTTTTTGGGACTCCTCAGGTTAGTCAATTTGGATAAAAGTATTCATTAGCTCTTGTTAAGTAACTTCAATGCTATACTCCATAGGGATGATGAATTGAGATATTGAGCTTATATTCCTACTCAATTTAGCCAATTTCAAAATTTTATTATTGATTGCTTCATCTCTCTAATAGTGATAAAGATAAAACTTCAAGGGTACATTGTAATGATAACACCAATAACTAAAATTTTAAGATTGATGCTTGATATCATTCAAATATTATAATGAAAAAATAAAAGCATCCACCACGAGTATGAGTTACTTATTTTCCCTTTGAATTCCTTTAATGTTATTACTGATTTGATTATATGCCTCAATATATATCCTAAATATGAAGAGTTAAAAAAAAAGTTATATGCATGTTCATAGAAATCTTTATGCTTAAATTTATAACGAGGACTGAAACACATCAAGGGTGTGCAAATTATTCAAAAACTATAAATTCATAAATTCAATTGATTAATTTTTTGTGTAGAGTTTAGTTGAATTATACTGATGATTGTAATTTTTCAATCAAAACCTTAAAATTTGACAAAAATTATCCAATTGAACAAAAATATCTTAATTTGATAAAAGTGACCCAATTTGACAAAAGAATTATGTACAAATACTAAATATTTTATTCTCATTAGCAACAACCACAAATAATATAAGAATATACATTGTATATTAAATTTTATGCTTCTTTTAGGTTAAAATTAATAAAATAAAGAGAAAAATATAAGCACATTAATATTATACTTAACGATATAACAAAAAAAATCAATTATCAAACTCCAAAACCTTCATGATTTTTATTAAAGAAGTACAATCCTATTTAGCAAGATGCTTTTGTCATAATAGTAAAAATACAATATATTTAATAAAATTTATAATTCCAATGCAATAATAAAAATATTAAAAAGCCAAATAAATCAAGAAGAAGAACAAAATTAAAGTTGTAAAAGGTGAGAAATTCAAATTTGTAAATAGTTCATAGTTTAGATTTTTTTTTATAGTTCTTAGACTTTAAATGATAAGGGAAGTTTCATCAATAATTTGTCTTATAATTGATTTACATTACCTAAAACTATATCATTTTAATCATTTTATTGTTCTTAAAATCCTTGGCATGCTCCATTTAATATGAAACAATTATATTAAAAAAGTTCTTAACAAAAACTAAAATAAAAGTTTAAATACTTAAAATAATATGAAGAAAGTTTAAAGATTCAATAACAAAAACCAAAATAATTTAGGGGTTAAGTAATGAATTTTTTCTACATAATACTACAATAATGATCTTGTAAATGAACACCCCTACTGATATGGAAATGCACAAATTAAAACCTGAAAACTAAATTATTATTGAAAAGCTCTTCTTTTTGGTTGCTTGTATCTTCCATTTCTAAATTAAAATTATACATACAATATTAACAAGAAATCAGTATAATTGACAAGAACAAATGATAATAAAGTTTAAAACTTTATACTATATCAAAAAAAACTTAATGAATAGAGTTTGTAAAGCTTAAAAATTTATCTTATCAAAAAAATTTAGAAAGAAAGTAACTTTAAATATCTTTAAAAGATGGTTAAACATCATACTACAGGATTTTTTTTATTTTAAATGGATTTGGTTTTCATTTGGATCGATGAAATAACTATATTATCATGATTGTAACTTTTAATGATATTTTAAAAGATCATTATTCATAATTGTCTTCTATTGGAGTTTGAAAAAATTTCATTATTTCTCCAATTAATCAAGGTTGATACATTTTAATAAAAAAAAATCAAATATCATATTAAATTATATTTTCAATAAAAAAATCATAGCTATGGACATAATTTTTAGGTTGATCACATACACTATTTTGTATGAGGATATGTTTTAAGTATATATAAATTTATTCCTTAAAAATAGATTAATTACAAATAATATTAGTCATAAAATAAATGTAATTATATCAAAGTGATTATCAGCTAGGATTTGGTAATTGATAAATTTAATTCATTTCTATTTACTTAATATTGAGAAAATACTTAATTTTTGGGTAAAATTATAATTTTTCAACCAAAACCTTAAAATTTGATAAAAATAATCTAATTTGCAAAAGAATCATGTAAAAAATGCTAAATATAATAATAAGAAAATAAAATTATCCATAACTTATTTTCCTTTTGAATGCTATTTGCTATGTTGTTGATTTAATTATATACATCAATATATATCCTGAATATGAAAATTAAAAATGAACAAAGTTATATGTATAAATTATTCAAAAATTATAAATTCATAAACTCAATTGATTTTTTTTTATCTAAAGTTTAGTTGAATTATATCGATAGTTATAGATTTTCAAATTCATTGGAAAGATGAATTACTCTCATTATTGATGTTGAACTACCTATTCAACTAATTAATTTTCATTGATTTTGAGATACTCAATGATTCTTAGAGTAGATAATTTTTTTGTATACTACAAAAATAGTCAATGTCACGTCCACATACTTGGCATATTTCAATGCATTAATTATACATGCGATGAAATAAATTAAGCATGCTTCTAAATGGAAATGAATGTTTAGCAATGATAAAGTATGAAAGTTGATGAAAGAAAAGTATTTTTAAAGTAAATATTACATAGGAAGTGTTTAATATGCTTAATTGAAGAAATTAAGAAAAATGACTTTTATGATGTATAAGATGAATGCTTAGTTAAATGATGTTTTATGTTGGAATTTATATGAATTATGAGATGACTTGGCATGTTGTTATATGTTAAAATATAAATTAAAATGAAGTTAGAAACAATGGTATATAAAATTGAGTTAGGATATAAATGGCATTTCATAGAAAGTTAAGGGTATAATTAAAAATTAATATTATGTATGACTTAAGTACATGGAATAGGTTTCATTCTTCTTAACAGCAGAACTCTTCTTTTCTCCTTCCTTTCTTCTGCTAAAAATCACTTTCTTCAAGGGCTGGAAAATCTAGGTAAGTAAAACGTGAATTAAGTTAGTTGTTGCCTTCTTTTTACTTCTTATACATGCTTCTCGTCTTTGATTGTTTTTCTTGTGGTTATTTTGTAAAAACCCATGGCTGGTTTTGTAGAGATGTAAGTTCTTGATTGTATGGTATTGAGCTTGTTTTTGATAGGTAAAGGGGCAAAGAAACCCAATTGGTTTATTGATGTTGAAAGAGTTATGGTTTTGGTGTTTGATTGATATATGGCTTTTGTTTTGGTGAAGTTTTGTTGCTGCCCAAAACATGAACATGTACTATTCATGGCTATTGGATTGAGCTTTTGTTGAATTGGAGTTTTATGGGTGATTTAGTGATTGAATGATATGCTTTAGAAGTGTTAAAGTGGTGTTTTGCATGAAGTTCCATTTAAAGCTCTTAATTGGCAACAGTCTTCTTTTATGCCTTTATGGGTATGTGCATATGTGACTACCTAAATTGTGACATAGAATGCTTGTTCTAGATGTTAAGAGGTTTTATGTATGTTTTGAGGTCAATCCATGATGGTTTGAAGCATGAAAATGCCAAATTATTAGTTAGAGGACAACAATTAAGCTCAATGAAAAACAAATTTCCTAGTGTTATGCTAAAATGTGTATTTCATGGATATTTTTAAAATTGATTCTAAAGAATATTGTTATGATATTAAGCTATTGTTTCATCATATAATTGGAATTTTCGAAATGTCACATAAATAGGTAAAAATTGTGCAAGTTAGTGGTAAGGTAAGCTGAAATTGTGCCTTTAAGTGTGTAATGTGTATAACTTTGGATATATTGAGAGTTGTGTATACATTTTGACAAAACTGTACCTTTTGGTTATATTTATATCATAATAAATGAGATTTATATATTATTTATGATTTTAGGAGTTTTTTATGATGGGGATAAAAATTGAATAAACTAGTATATAATTGTTATGCATGTTAAGGGCAGAATTAAGAGGTGTGCGACAATTACATTTTGACAGCCTTAATGTTTAAGTTTTTAGAAGTGTAATATATGGTTAGAAAGATATTTAAGTCTAGTTTTCAATAGAATAAGGTTTTTTTTATTATGAGGTCATTTGATTAGCTTAAGAATTCACACAATAAAAACTATTCCTATAGGCAGCATATTTATATGCCTAATATGATGACCTATTTTAAATATTTATGTTGCCTACCTTAGTGAATGAGTTTTTAAATGTATAATATACCGTTAGAAAGTTATTTAAGTCTAATTTTTAATGGTATAATATTTGTCTTGTTTTATGGTGAGTTATCAGACCAAAACTTATATGCAAGATGAACTATTTCTTTTGGCTGAATGAGTATGTGTAATGCAATGACCTGTTTTAATTGCTTGCGTTGAGAACCTTAACGATTGAATTTTTAGACATATAATATATCTTCAGAAGGCTCTTTGAATTCATTTTTCATTGGTGTAAGATTTGCTTTATTCTGAAATCATTTACTTGGTCAAAAGGCTTTCACAAGGTGTCTAATTTTCATAGGAGGCAAAAAGTATAATAAATTGAATAATGTTGATGATTAATATTTATGATAGATTTCTTATTTAAAGGTGGATATTTTATAAATGATATAGGTGGTTCAAAAGATGATTCACAAATGCCACCAAGGAATTTAGATAAGGGAAAAGCGATAGCAGGTTTGTGCTTGGTCCCTCAACTGCTAAATGGTCTTTTTAAGGGACATTACCTATAAAATGATGTTATGCGATTTAATGATTATTTCTAATTTTTGTAATACATATATTCATATACCATGTCATATGCATACGTGTATTTCTACATAAAACATGATATAGCATAACACGGAGGTATAAGGGAGGCGTGAGAATGAAATTGAACAGAGAATGATAATGATATGTATTAGGTTGTAAAAATTGGATTCCTATATGGAATTAGAGAGAAATGATAGGTTCCGTTTGTTGAACCGTAGAGAAATGATGATTTCTATTTGCTAAACTAGAGATAATGTGATGTTCTTATAGAAACGAGAGGTACCGGTATGATGGACTTAGTATGGGAAAATTATGCACAATGATTGAATGTTGTACGTGATGCATTCTGATGAGTGATACAGGAAAATCAAAGGGAGAGTACAATTCATGATTGCATTCTCAAAAAGACATTCCATCGCATATTACATGTTTATTGATGGGATTGTAATTTATAATGTTACAAATGATTATGGAAAATAATATTGAGAGATATTAGAAATGAATGATGGTTATACGTTGGGTTACAAAATGATATTTTCATTACAATGATTTGATTATATGGAAATGATTATTGTTACGATGTTATATGATTGAGAAATTGTTTATAATTATTATTTTTACTGGCACCGCTGAAATTATTTTTAGCGTTTGTCAATTGATGAACGCAAGCTTTAGTGACACCAGAGAGTACATGGATTAGTGGTCAGCAGTTGGTTCAGAGGAATAGTAACTTTTTGGTAGAGAACCTGGACTTCAAGATAGACTCCTATGAATTCAGTTTATGTGCAACGCTCCTTTATATTATTTTGGCAGTAAAGTCAATTATAACATAAAAACTGCTATATTATATGACGATATAAATTATTGTGGTACCACCAAGGATATTTTGTAACGAAAATAAAAATATTACATTGGTTGTTGTTTAAATGTATGAATAAAGTGAACCATTAGTGAAATAAAATACATAATTATTGTGTGGTAAAATTCAATTAGACGAGATTTCTACTTATTTATAAATGGTGCACTAGAGTATACATTTTACATCGATTAAAAAAAATTATTGCTATAATAAGTTAACTGTACATATCCCTTGTAGGGTGATTATTGATTTTCTAACTCAAAAGGTTGATAATTACGCTACAGGAGCATGTTACTCTGGTTGGGATGTGACAGCCAAATACATCCTTTAGTACTTTAATTACTTATATATAAAATATATTCAAAAATCAAGATGCTTAACTATTTTCTTGGACGATGAGGAAATTCCAATAAATGGATATTTGGTAACAATGTAAAGTCTTCTTCCTTGATCAAATTATAATTTTTTTAATCAAAGTAAAATCATGATTCATTAATAAGAAAATAATCAATTTTATGTGAAATTATAATATTTTAGTCAAAATCTTAAAATTTGATAAATAATTACTTATATATAAAACATATTCAAAAATCAAGATGCTTAACTATATTATTGTAGAATAAGGAAATTCCAATATATGAATATTTGGTAACAATGTTATGGTGGGGCTTTCACCGTGATCTAGAGCGAGGCTTATGATAGACGATACCAAGGGATGGCTTGGAGCAAAAGCATAGTCTTATCGAGGGGCTACCTTGAGGAATGAAATAGACTCAAAAGAGTCATAAGATGGAGTTGCCATCAGATGGTTCCGGATTTAGTTCAATCGACCTATAACATGAGTACTAAATTAAACCCTTTAGAGATAAGTTCGGGTGGTGAATATCTATTCCCTCAAAGTTTCAAGTTTGATTTTACCATTTTAGTCAAGTTAATTATCCTAGGTAGGCGAGCATTCATAAGCATGAAATAAACACACAACACGATATAACATGATGATAATCATATCAGATATAGCATGACGAGTATGATATGGAAACACTCATGAAAATGTAATAATAAACATGAGTGGGGTAGTGTAAATCATACAAAAGTAATCAATTTTAGGCAAAATCGACTAAAAGTATAATTAGAAGATTCTAAAATCACAGAGGGCATCACTTAGAAATGAATCAACATCCAATTAAGCAAATTATGTCAAGTGATAAAATAAATCACAATTAAATGCCATTTAATTGATAAACTAAGTAAATCAATTGTTTCAATGAAAAAATCAACATAAATTGATCATGACAAATGAAATAGAAGACTTTAATATCATTCAAGCATCAATTAGAGATGGAAAGCATATCCAATTCAAGTTCAATCACATCAATTGCAATAAATATCAAATTAAAAGAGGCTTTAACTTGAAAATTAATTTTGAAGCCAAAATTAATCAAATTGAATCAATGTATGATGAATTTAAATCATTAGGGTTACTCTGAAACCGCTAATGCTACTGAAGACTTTGATTAACATAAAAAAAAAGTGAAAACGAGTGAAAAATCATGAAACAGTGAAAAATTGGCAACTATATGCATAACATATTGCATGACATGCGCAACATGTAGGCTATATGCATCATATATAGTATGATGTGTGCTGCATGTAATATGTAAGATCAAATGTAAAAATGAGTTTTGAAGCAAAAATGCAAGAGGAATCACAAATCCAAGCAAATATGTGACTGTTACAGATTATTCTAGCTATAAGAAAGCTAAGAATGCCATTGTTACATTCATGATTGAAGCTAATCAATGAAAAATCAAAATAAAATCACAAACTCATCAAGGAAATCAAAAGAAAAGAGGAAGGATGCGGCATTCCAATACTTACCAATGATGATTAACTTCTAATCTTGATTCTAAACAAGTTTAGGGATTTAAGTGAGGATTAATTAGTCTTTAATCATAATTAGTAACTAAATTAAGTTTTTAATTAAATGAGGAGTGATTTTGGCAGAGTTTAGCTATAATTAGCAATTTTTGAACCTCTTTCCCATAAACATATGAGTTATATTTATAGGTGTAGGTCGTGTGCTGTAAGAAACAAATAAGCAATGTGGGATTTTATGAAATTTAATGGGATATGTGCAACATATAGTGCTATATATGCAATATATAACATAGAAAAGGCTATATGTGTAGCATGTAGTAGTATATGCGTAACATATCCAAATTTCTACCTATATGCATCCTATAATTGGAGCACATTGGGATATGCTCCCCATGCTCATTAAGCATCACTTGTGTTATAAAGACATGGTGACATATGAGTATGTTAGATTTGCATGGGGAAAGATCATGCACCATGTGTATCTCTATTGTATATGCGTAACATGTAGCACTATGTGCTTCGTACATCAAGAAATACATGTTATGTTCTTCACCTTTAACGAGCAAAATGTAATGTGCTCCACATGTCCAAAGCACTTGTAGAATGCTAAAAGGTATGTATAGAAATTGAGATTGACATTGAGGAACTGTACTAAGTTGAATCAAAGAAAACCCGAAGTTGCAATGCATGGGTGATAAGTCAAGGTTTATAAATGCAAAGTATTTCTTCCTTTATTCAATTATAATTGTCACATCACAAGCAACAAGATATGCTCCTATAGTGTAATTACAAATCCTTTAAAATGGAAAATTAATAATTACCCTACAAGGGATGCTTAACTCTTTTTTTAAAAGAAGAATTTACATCCTTACTAAGAACAATGCCAGTGGTAACATACATAAGTGCACTATTAATGAACATTAACAATCTTGTATATATATGAGCCATGACGTATTACAAAAATTCAACCTATATCATAAATAAAACATGCTTAACATATATAACAATAAGCAAACCATACCAATTTACAACATTCGATCACAAAAACCCTCAATGGTATCGCTATAATTATACACATTATATATCAAAATTGTTTTACTTCCAAAATAAAAAAAAGGAAGTTGCATAAATCTCAAGGTCTTAGGAGTCCGTCATGAAATTCTAGGTTCTTTACCACTGTGTCTAGCTAAACCTCTAAACCAGCTACTGACAACACTAACCCCCATGCTCTCCCGTGACACTATTGCTTGTGTTCATCAAATGACAAATACTGAGAAAAATGTTAGTGATGCTATTAAAAGAGATGATTACAAGAAATAAAATGAGCAAGTAATAACATTAAAATAACCATTCCAACATAAAATAGATCAATTCAGAATTCATCAAATCCTATATCCTATAGTGTTCCTTACTAGTGATCTCAGTTGTATAATCATCATACAACCTTAATTAAATGTAGTATGCTTGTAAAACATCCATTAATAATGTTTCATACTCAAATCCCATATATTAAAATATAATACATATGATGGAATATGTCATTAGGAATGCAATGATGTATTGCACTCTCTCTTTGATTTTCCTGTATTAATCCCTTTGCCTCTATGATTGTGCATAATTCCGTACTAGGCCTAATGTATTAGTACCTCTAGTTCCCATAGGAACATATCATATATATATGTATAACTCTATGATTTTATATAGGAATCCAACTCTGTGATTTCCCAAGGAAATCTAACTATGTGAACCAATACGTATCAATAACAAACTCTGTTAAGCTTTGTAACCATCTCTTCCATATTATCATGTCATGTCATGGTTATGTAGGAATGCATGAGTGTATGTGTCATGATGCATGGGTATGCTTTATGCCATGTTATGAATGTCTAATAAGTCATATATCATCATGCCTTTATGAAAAGTTCCTTAAAAGGATCAATTATTAATCAAGGAACACTAGCACAAACCAGCTACAGATTTGCCTTTATCCACTCATCTTGGTGACAGATGCAATTCTTCCTCCGAAGTACCTATAACATTGTAATACATTCACTTGTAATAAGAGCATTCATATAATGTACATTGGCAATCCGCATTGCACTAATTATAACCCATTCATGTGTATAATTAACATAATTCAAGCATTCATAAGTGAACTCTCTAATCTCACTTAATAAAATCATAAAATGTATATAAATATAGTCCCTAGATGTAAGCATATAATTAGTCACTCAAGTATACCAAACAAGTTCACATGGCATACAAAGTTGGCACTTAAAACAAAATACCATATCACAATACAAAAACATTTTACCCCTAAGGAATAATCTACTTTGTATGAATTTTTAGGCCAAGAAAACCATCTCAGAATAGAATGAGCTTTATATCAATGGAAACTAGACTCAAAGAGCTTTTTAAACATATATTAAATGCCCCAAAACTCATCCAAAACCTAAATTGCTGCAAGTCTACCTTGGAGTCCGAAAATAGGCAAAACTATCCCCTATGTGCATTACATGCACAACTCAAAGCAACAAGGCATGAAACTTAGCTCAAATGGTACTAGTAACTCACTTAGAACATGGCACATCCATATACAAAATATCATTAAGTAATGTGACTCAAAACAGTCCTCTAACTAATGCATTCAACTCCATAACACATAAAAACACCATTTTCAGCATATCACTAACTTACACCATTTTTCCCCTTACCATAAATCAATTATTTATTAACTTTTAATGCATGAAAATGTTTTCCTAAGTCATAACTATAACATATTTTTTCAATTTTGCAATTAGGTATCCCTAACTCATATGATACATAAAAGTTACATGAGTTATGCAATAACTCTAAATGTTGTCTTATTCAAACCTCATGCATACCTTTCCCATTAAGCATCTAAACCACCTTGAAATTATGTCATACAACAAATACATATGCATATACATGTTACACATATACCTAAGCCTAAATATCCAGTAAACATACACTTAAACATACCCTAAGGCAATGTATACACAAGCTTAACCAGTATGCACCAAGGCTGCATACAAGTAGCCTTTACAAGGAAATTTAGCCTCATCAAGCCCCTAACCCTCATGAATAAATCTCAACACACACATATAACATCCTAACATCTAATTCAAGCATGCTATACCATAAATTAGGCAACTACACGCATATAAACACCCAATAAACACAAAAGCCAAATGTTGCTAATTAAGAGCTTTAAGTGGAACCTCAAGCATAACACCATTCTAACACCTCTAAAGCATACCTATCAATCATCAAATCACACATTAAATATCATTCCATCAAAATACCATCCCCACAACCATAAATAGTACTCATTCAAGCTTAAGGAAGTAATAAAATAGCTTAAAAACTTAAATTACAAGTCAAGCAACACCAAACCATAACCTCCTCTATTAAAAGCAAATCAATTTGGTTTCTTAGTAACCATCCTCCATTAAAATCACACACAACATCAATCAATCAAGAACCTCCATATCCATACAACCAGTCATGGATTTACCCCATAAAAATCACAAGAAAAGCAACATCAAAAAAGATACATGCATAAGAAGAGGAAAAGAGGGCAGCAACTAACTTAATTCATGTTTTACTTACCTTGAATCACCAATCCTTGAGGATTTTGGCAAGGAGAAGAAGAAGAGTTTTGATGTTGTGTCTTTAAGAGCAAGGAAAAACTAATCCATGTATACAAAGGAGAAGAAAAAGAAAGAAAAAAATGTATGTAAGCCTCCATATTTGACTTTTATCACCTAGACCAATCAAGTGTTGCCACCTAGCATGTAATGCCATCCTAATATGTAAACATACTTATACATATACATACATATGCCATACTAACATATAAAACATTAAACCATCATTCTATAGTATTCAATTAGGCAATAATCTGAAATCATTAAATAATACCAATACGTACTATAAATACAAATTAATATTCGCTACACATACCAATCCATAATATGCATGTAT
Source organism: Dalechampia spathulata (assembly GCA_948192965.1). NCBI lineage: Eukaryota > Viridiplantae > Streptophyta > Magnoliopsida > Malpighiales > Euphorbiaceae > Dalechampia > Dalechampia spathulata. Next base: position 683 of record CANYBF011271378.1, on the reverse strand, counting down.
GCCTCATTCTAATCACACATGGAGGCATGTACACTAAGAATTCAACAAGCATTCATCGCAAACAATACCTTACGCAACATAAGAGACATTTTCCCAAAAGCCTCATTTAAGCACATTAAACACTTCTTATGCAAAATTTACTTTAAAAATACTTTTCTTTCATCAACCTTAATTCTAATCTCATAATTAAACATTCATTTCCATCTCATACCATAATTCTATTTAGAAGCATGCTTACTCATTCATCACACATATTATCAATGCACTATAATACGCTAAGTGTGTGGATGTGATAATAATGTTTTTAATCAAAGTAAAATCATGATTCATTATTAAGAAAATTACTGATTTTTATGTGAAATTATAATTTTTTAGCCAAAATATTAAAATTTGATAAATATGACCTAATTGAATAAAACTATCATAATTCGATAAAAATGACCAAATTTGATAAAAAAATTCATATAAAAACACTAAATATGATAATGAGAAAACAAAAGCATCCACAAATAATATGTGTCATATCCTGGTTTACATAGCATTTTAATATGCATTTATTTTTGGCACATGATATCGAGGATGATTGATGAATGCATGAATTTGAGAAAAATGATATGAAATGACAAGCTTAAAATTAATTGAGAGGGTTATGTATTTTTATGACGTATATGATGAATGTTTAA
>CANYBF011271258.1:0-28533 GCA_948192965.1 Dalechampia spathulata | reverse complement strand
TTTACCTTAAAAGAGAGTCTTGTTTCTTAAGTGAAGATGAGAAGAAAATGGAGGAAGGAAAACCCGTATGGAGAAAGGAAACAAGAAGAGAAGAAAATAGGTTATGTATATCCTTCCTTAAGCTCATATACCTCTACTTTCACTCCAAGGTAAGACCCACCACTTAGAAAATGCCACTTATCAAGCTTAAAAGAGTTCCTTACTTAATTTCTTTCTTCTCTTTTCTTCTTCTTATTCTTATTAGTCTTTATAATACTTATCCTTTAATTTAAGAAGGGTCCAATAGAAAAAGAGTACTTGGCATACTAATATAAATCCCTTCCATATTCTTCTTACTTCCTCTCCTTTTTATCAATTAACAAGAATATTAATCCTATATCATCTTATACTTTTCTTATAATTCCTTTGTACCCTATCTGACCATTTAACATACCAGGAATCACCTAATTACATTCACTTCATTAGCCACATACATTCAGTAATATACATTCACATCATCATTATCTATATACATTCACATGCACACATACACATGAACAGTCATACAGACACCTAACAGTGCTAACTCCTAGGGTCTCTACTGTGGGTGTAACAACTTTCTATCTATACATGAACGAATATGAAGTATGATGATTAAGTTCTTATAATAATTATATGAACGAATATGAAGTATGATGATTAAGTCCTTATAATAATTATATTGATCAATAAAATTAGTTATATGTTATCAAATCATCATGTTCTGGTATGATCTTTCAATGTTTTTATGAATTCATTATGCTCTCTTGATGATATTAATGCTCGTATATTAACTTATTTTTGATGTATGATAAGCTATTTCATGTGAATATGAATTAGTTTGTGAGTATATAGCATATATATTTTTTGAATTAAAAATTCATTATCCTATATTTTACTCGAATAACAACAATAATACAATCTCTCAACAATAACACAATTTCTTTCAATTAAAAAAATTAAAAGATATTCTAAAAAAATCTAAAATCATCTCGTACTTGTTTTGGAATATAAAACATGATTTTAGAGAAATTTTAAATATTTAGTTAAATATTAATGATTGTAAAAAATTAAAATTAGATGGTTAGAAAATTTTTAAACATGGTTTAAAAATTAGAAAAAATCCTAATAAAAGGAAAATCTTTTAATTATAAGAGATTATTGGGGGGGGGGGGGGGGATTAAGGCATTAATGGAGGGCTTTAAAATCATTAACAAACGAACAAAAAAAAAAAGAGAGACGCTTGTCATTGTCATGTTCACTTCCACAGTGAAAAACATATGCCTTTCCCTTTTTTTTCTCTTTTGTAATATGGAAATTATGGGTTACTACTCTTTCCCACTCTCTCTCCCCTCATCTCCCTCTCTCTCCCCTCCATTCTCGAGCTCTGCATAAGCAACCTGGCCATGTTTGCCTGCTTCGCGCACTACCTTAGCTTATGCAGAGCCCCTCCCCCAATTGGGTATCTCTATCTCTATCTCTTACTCACTTGTTCATCTTTCAGTACAATATCACATTCACAGGTAATTCTAATAAACCCATATTTGATCTGTACAGTTTGATTCATTCCTTCTTTCCATGGAGCTGAATTTTGAATTATTTTCAGGTTTTGGATTTATGTACAGCTGCTACAAATTGTGGGCCTGGTCTTTTTTGTGGAAATTGTCCTGCTTTAGGCAAGAATCAACCCATTTGCACCAGAGGCCAAGCTATCATTCCCACTGCAATTGTAAGCCTTATTGATTTTAAAATCTTGTTTCTTTAACTCGGTTTTTGTTATTTGAAGCTAAAGACTGCAACTTTGTTGTGATTTTCGTTCTGTTTCTGTGGATGTAGATTGATGGGTTGCCTTTTAACAAGTATACTTGGTTAGTCACTCATAACTCGTTTAGCATTGTTGATGCGCCTCCTCTGCCTGGTGTTCAAAGACTTACTTTTTATAATCAAGAAGATACTGTCACTAATCAGTTGAGGGTATGTGATCTTCTTCATTTCCTTTACTTTTGTATGTTATAGTATAATTATATGTTGAATTTTAACCATATGATTTCATTTTTGGGGATACAGAAAGAAGCTTTGAGAAGGTCATTTGTGATTTATGTGTTTGTGTTCTATCGTTGTTTTTCAGAATGGTGTTAGAGGACTAATGCTGGATATGTATGATTTTGATGGCGATATTTGGCTTTGCCATTCATTTCGTGGGCAATGTTTCAACTTCACTGCCTTTGTAATGTTTCTAGTCGTTTTTCTGCCTTATCGAATTGAAATTTGTTGGTAATTGTAGGAATTAGCTAGTAATGCATTCATCTCGGTCATTCTCAGGGACCTGCCCTTAACACTTTGCGAGAGGTAGAAGCATTCTTGAGTGCAAATCCGACTGAGATTGTGACCATTATAATTGAGGACTATGTGCATACTCCAAAAGGGTTGATAAATCTATTCACTAATGCTGGTCTGGATAAATATTGGTTTCCAGTCTCCAAGATGCCGAAAAAAGGTGAAGATTGGCCCACTGTAACTCAGATGAGGCAAGATAATCACCGGCTTCTGGTTTTCACTTCCATAGCTTCCAAGGAGGCAGAGGAAGGCATTGCTTATCAATGGAGATATATATTGGAAAATGAATGTAAGCTTTATCCGAATCATCATTCTCTGTCTAATGATTTTGTCTTGTTGATTCGCTTTTCAGTAATGCCATCATTATGTATCGGGTTTCAGCTGGAGATCCCGGGGTAAAACCAGGCTCATGCCCGAACAGAAAAGAATCAAAGCCACTAAATTCGAAAAGTGCATCACTTATGCTAGAGAATTACTTCCCAACATATCCAGTTGAGAGCGAAGCTTGCAAAGAGCATTCGACTCCACTTGCTCAGATGGTTGGAACTTGCTATAAAGCAGCAGGAAATGTGATGCCCAATTTTCTTGCAGTCAACTTTTACATGGTACTAAATTTTAATTGTGGAAAATTGAAAAACACTTAAAAACGAATTGTAAACGAGCATTCTAATGACAATGTAAATGATGCAGAGAAGTGATGGTGGCGGTGTTTTTGATGCCTTGGATAGAATGAATGGCCTGACCCTGTGTGGCTGCAGTACTGTGACCGCATGCCAGGTCTGTTACCTCTGCATGTTGAAATTATTTTTTCACTTATTAAGAATGATCTTGTCAAAAACTAATGCTCTTTACTCTCAACTTGCGGAATCTTCAGTTTTTATGGATCTAGAATAGTAAGAAATATCAGTTCTGTTACCTAGCTTATCATTTGAAGATGTCAAATGTAAGTTCAGTGTTTCATTTGTAAGATCTAGTTAGCTCGTATGCGTCCTACATTCATATCATTTGGATGGAATATCTGATTTAGATCAAGGGCCAAAAAGCTGTCAAAATCGGTTCCGGAATGAAGCTGCCATTTTGACTCACCTGCTGATGGTGAGAGCTGAGGTCTTAATAAATACACAAAACTTGTGCTTGGCATTTTTCATTTTATGTCAACGTTATGACAAAGAATGGCACACATGTGAACCGAACCGGACATTATTCACAAGACTATCCTATTGTAGGGTTTGAAATGCATGTTTTACGTGCGGAAATTTCCTTAGCATTGCAGTATGATTTGTGAAGAGTTTCTTTCCCTTGTTCTGACATTGTAATTGCTTGTTCATCATGCAGCCTGGAGCGCCTTTTGGATCTTGCAAGAATATTCCAGTGCCCAATACAAGCCCTGTAATAACTACTACAGGAAGCTTTTCAGGATCTGTTCAGTTTTCAAAGTCGGCGTCGACATTCTCATCTCCAAATTACTTGTTTTTCTACTTGCTTTCAGTTGCATTGGTGGCATATTTGCTATGAACGATACAAATGATTGACGTTTTAGTTGGTTAAGATGCTACTCCATTAGTTTTAGAGAGAGAGCTGCCATATCGGTCTGAGGCTTGTAGAATTATCAGTATGTAATCTTCAGTTAGAACTGGTATACCACATCCCTGCCTGGTACAAGAAGGTAACAAAATACTTGCTAAAGCTGTGAAGTGTGATCTTGAACAAAGAACTCTTTCGATTCTTATATTGAACAGAAAGTAAAAGGTTGCAATTGGCAAGCATGATGGATTTATTACACTCTTTATAAGTGGAATTCAGCACATCAAATCAGAATCACCTGTACTTGTATAACATTTTGTACTAGAAACAATTACAATACGAAGATAATTACGAATTCGATTGTGAATACAGAATTGGATGGCAAGAACTTAGCTAGTTTACAAGATTCCTTAACCTGTGATGGCAGCACAAGCAAAACAGGGAAAGAAAGGCAGGAACTATCTTTACAGAGACGAATAACAGAAAGTGAACATCAGGTTATTCTACGGGAAAATGTTTAGCAGATTTCCTCCGTGATTTATTTGAAGAGAAGAACTAACAGTACACAAACCGACAAAGCTGCGTATGGGGACTCGGGTTCCTCTTGCATTTATTGACTCGAGTTTATGACATTTATTTACAAGATGAAGCAGGCCTATCTCTGTTACATGACGGCAGCTCCATAAGCCAATGCTCTGTACAAAGATACAGATTCACGCTTTTATTTCTGATATGTCTCATTATAGCAAGTAATTGAACAATATTGTCATACTAACTTACCTTCAAATGCGGGCAGCTATCTGCGATGGTGAATAAAGACTCGTCAGTTATAAACGTACCGCCAACATTCAGGTGTTGCAATGAATTGGCTCTGGAAATCTGTTGTCAATGGAAGCAAGTTGAGAAATAAAGCAAAATGCCTCAAAGTTTATCACATTCTAGAAGGCAAGTAGACAACTTGATAAAGAAAACAAGAAAGCTGAATCATGCCAATACTTGTAAATACTCGACTTTACAGCTTAATCCAAGTTAACTGAAGCTATGAATTCTCCTTTTCCAGTTAGCACGAGGGAAATACCACGCAAATCATAAATATATCAAGCAAAGAGATGCAGAAATAGATTGTTCAACTTCCAAGGATTTGCTGTAACAAATTTGCAATTTAAGCGGATCCATATGCAAATGCTATGCCATGAAAATGACTAACTTACCAAGTGAACAACACCCTTATCTGTGATTCCAGTCATGCCCCATAAGGAAATGGATGTCAGGTTCCTGATACACTTGGCCGAAGATATTTCATACAATCCATTGTCAGTTATTTGGCAACCCCAACGGCTTCTTGAACTGGAAAAGGAATGAAAGAAATGATAAAGATTTCATCTTTCACAAGCCAATCCAAACTGCTCCAAACAGCCAATTCTATATATCCAACTCTTTCAATTGCTAGAATTCAGGCCAGATTAGTTCAAATACGATTCGTTAATCATTTAAGCAGACAAATAAACAACAATAGCATCTGATTATGCAAATCCTGAAAAGAAAAATAACATACATGTCAAGTTCCTGAAGACTATACGCATCACGTACAATTCTAGCAGTGGAATGATCATCCATCTTTAAATCCGTAAAGCTCAAACTATTTCTCCTAGCTAATGATTGCTTCACCCCTTCCTTCCATTTCCTGCAAACGCTACTTGCTCTAATACCAAAATAAAGAAAAGATCAAAAACGTAATTACCCATCAATCAGAACTGGGCATACTTGATCAAGAACACATCAAGAAAGAACCAGGAACACACTTACTGAGCTAAATCAGTGAAAGAATTGATCAAAATGAAGATGTGAGCCAGTAAATCAATGGGTAGTCTATCAATCTCTGATCCTTCTTCCATTTTTTCTTCAAATTCCTCTCCAAGAAAACCAAAGAGAAGGACCGCGAATTAATGCAGCAAGCAGACAAAACAAAAATTTATGATGTTATAATAATTAAATATTAAATTTGAAATATATTAAATAATAGTAAAAATATAAATACATGTTATAATTACTATTAAAAATTAGTAATAAAATAAAATTTATAATATAAATACATAAATAAAGGTAAAAACTATTATTTTATTTATAATGATCACAGTCTCATCAATTTATTTTTCAAAAATAAACTAGAAAACCTCAATTGTTTTATTTTATTAATTGCTACACCTTTTAATTAATAAAATAATATTTTAAATAATAAAATTAAAATTAAACTTATAATTAACTTTTAGAAAATGAAGTATATAATTATTATTATTCACTAATTTGAAGAAAGGTCTAATATAAAAGCAATGAGGGATGTGGTGAAGACACGTGTCCCATTAGATTTGGTGATTTTCGTTTGAGATTTAGTCTATTTTGATTGCGAGATTGATATTTTAATTTTTAAATTCTTGATTTTTTTAAAAAAAATTAAAATTTAAAAATAGAAAAAATTGATTGAAAAGCACCCAATTGAATAAATGTATTTCTTTATTTGATTTATTGGAGTCAATTTTGAGTTTTTTTTATTATTATTTTTATAAGGTCAACATCAACATTTTATATTTAAATATGAAATTTCCAACCTTTATAAAAAGAAAACTGAGTATTTATTGTAAATAATAAGATTTATTAATCTTGAATTATATTGAAATTTATTACATTATTTGAGATATATTTTGTATACCTAAATTATTATATTAGATCAATATAAATGAATAATTAAGTTATCATTATAAATCTAATAAAGTTTAAAAAAAGGTTTATAAATTTCTATATTGATTCTGTAAATTTCATAAGCTCCTGTTTTCATACTATTCTTATAAAAACAGGAGATAATTCTAATATTTAAATTAAAAATATATATAGAAATGAGTAATGAAAGAAAGTCTAATTATAATAATATTGCAGTAGAATGTGGAGTAAAATTCATTATATAATTTTATATTTTAATTATATAAAATTTTCTTTGCATGTTTTAAGATATTTTCATAATTATCTCAAGAAATTGATATTTTCTTCACCATTTATTAATTTTTTTTTATTTTTATTGTTTTCTTTATTTTTAATTTTTTATACCATTGTTTTTCAATTATTTTTAATATATGTGCAACAAAACATTTATAATATGATTGAAAAGATATGATTCATGAGAATTCAAGAAAAATAATTTCAATTTTTTTAAAAACCATTTTATTATAATGAGAAGATCAAACTTGTGATCTTGAAAACACATAGAAATGCCCATATCATTAAGCTATAAAGCCTCAATTAATTTAGATTGATAAAGAAGGGTCAAACTCTTTTATTAAGGTGACACATTTTGATGTGATCAGTATTGGGTAATATATGAGGACTAGCTATTATGACAAACACTTACCAGGTAAGTATGCCTCCCATCTACATAAACATGAGTATCAAATTTATATATCGATTATATTCATCAATAAAAAAATATTCATATTTTTTTCAATCCTCATGTTTCATTACAACCTTATTATGTCTTTCTTATATGTGATGTTTGGATTATACAAAACGCTCCTTATGCTTCCTGAATTGAGATTGTGATACTCATGATACCTTTATTACATGAAGCTAACTTTGATTATGAATAAATTATTCATGAAATTCAAAGGTTGACTTGTAAAAAAAAATATCTGACATATATATTATACGAACCCTTATTAAAGGTTGAAGCATAAACTCTTGACACTCTTAATATCACAAGCAAATAAAGATGCTTATATCACTAAGCTACAAGGCTTTGGCTTACTTTGATTAAGAGAGAAGGTTAAATTCTTGACATTGTAAGCATTTATACCATTGAGCTACATGACCTCATCTAACTTTGATTGAGAGAGAAGAGTCAAATTCATGAACTTACAAACATTTATCTGGTCTAATTTTGATTAAGAAAGAAGGAGTTAAAGTCTTGATCTAATGAGATTCATATCATTGAGTTACAAAAACCTCATCTAACTTTGATCAAAAAAGGAGGGTCAAATTTATGACCTTGTGAGCATCATTGAGCTACATAAAATCTCATCTAACTTTGATGTCAAGAATCATGTATAATACATAACAATTAATATAATAATAATCTAAAATGAATTTAGATATGAGGTTAAATTAACAAATCAAAATCTACAATATTTGAATAATACATATCTTCCTTACATACCTATGTTCTTTTAATATATCAACATTAACACACCTGAAATAAACAAATGAAGAATAAAGGATAATCATACATAATTTTCAAGATAGTTAACTTAAATTGATCAGATAATAATTTTCTTATTGCTTGTGTTCTTGATATTTTTACCAGTAAAAATAAGCTTTTTCAGTTCTTTGATTATAATATTATAATGTTTGATAATTTATGTGGATGACTAACATATCAATCATATTTTTTTTGAGTATAATAGGTTTGTAGTTAGTTATAAATATGTTTTAAATTTTTAATTATATAAAAATTTTTAACATATATGACATAAATTTAATATAAATAATCTATTTAATATAATTAATTTATGTATTATGTGAGTCGATATGAAACATTTAATATAGAATGACTTATTTAACTCTTTCAATCCATATAACATGATCAATTCATAAAATCTATTTCCCGGTTTAATGTATAAAATTAAGATGATGTAATTTTATTGTTATATTAAAGATATGTTAATAGATTGATTTATAAGTCATATTTAAATAATACAAATAATAAATTTATGAGATATATAATATTTTTTATTTTTAATGTCAAAATTAATAATAAATTTATTTCAATATTCAATAGTGTTTCTCCTAATATTTAATAATAAAAAGCGATTGAGAATATGAATTTCAAGAATAATAATTAAAAAAAAGGAAAATGTAAAAAATATAAAATAAAATATTGACCAAAAAAAAAAAGAACATTGATACTATTTTATTATCTATAATAAAATATTAATAACAATTATAAGTTAATTATTCTAGTTTTACATGCTAAAATCATTATTACTTTCAATTTATTTAAATTCATTATTACATGACTTAATTTTTATAACATCATATCATATACAAATCAACATCAATTGAACAAAACTTTAACAATAAATCATTTAAACATGTTTTTTATGTTGAATTCTCGACATTATAAATCATCGTTCAAATATCATATAATGTATATGAAATGTTCAAATTATTTACGATATATACAATTCAGGTAAAAACAAATGATAAAACCGTAAAAAAAGAAAAAAAATCAAACTATTATTTCACGATAATAATTCATTTATTTAATGATAGATAATTAATAGTATGGATAATAAGGATAATAGCAAATGAAAAAAATACTCTCATTATTATTAAACTAGGGAATTTTTAAAATAATAATGGTAACAAAATTATGATATATACATAATGGTTTTTTTTAATTTCTGAATTTCAAAATCAACAAGGAATTAATTTCAAAAATTGGTTTTCCTAATATTCAATTATTAAAAAAAGATTAAGACCAAGAATTTCAGAAATAATAATGAATAAAAAAGAAAATGTAATAAATATAGAATCTAAGATAAACACTAAAATAAGGAAAGTCTGAAACAAGAAAGAAAGAAAGAAATGCCAACAAAATAACGGCGTTCTTTGAACCTCGACAAAGTTTGTTTCCATTAAAAACCAGATTCAGAGAGAGACTCACTCACACAATGAATCGAAATTCATACAACAAACAAACTCCAAGTTCCAAGTTTAATTTATTTTCTTTTATTACAATATGGTAATGATAATGATGATGATGATGATATCTGCCGTGACGAGATTAGATCTTGCGAGCATTTTATCCCCTTGTATTAAAGTTACAATTTTAGGATCTTTCGAACATGGAATTATCATGAATTTTACTTGAAATTACAAGTTTAACGATGAAAATTCTCGGGTCTGTCACCGTATGTTTTCGTGTTTTTCGAAGAAAGAAAGCCATGCAGAGTAGGATGACACGAGGCAACCCAAGTGAGGTGGTGTTAACAAGTGAAAATCCAATTGGTCAGCAGCCAACCATGACACCTTACTACCATACTTGTCTCTTCTTAATTTATTTTTATTTTCATGGTCTTTGCTGTGTGCATTCATGTTTCCTTTTTTCCTTTCCATCGTTAGAATCTTTCATTTTTCTTTTCTTCTTGTTCAAGTTCTAATCTTTCATACTTGTTTTCTTCAACTTATATATATACATATACACATACCCATTTTCATAAAAAGTTCATTCACCGGTTTAGAATCAGATTTTAGAATTGAATCGCTTCAGTTGTTCTTGGTCATTTGGTAGGATCTTTCGACCTCCTTATGTGTTTGCTCGAATTTCTTTTTTCTGTATTTTTTTTTTTGTTTTTTCTGATTGATGATTTTTAACTAGTAACCATATAGCTATAAAGATGTTCTAATGGAATTGATTGACCAAATTCTGATTGATGCAAGCATGCAAGTTGAAAATGTGTTTCAATCCCATCTATCTTCGGTTGTTTCATAGCCCACATGATCGAATCGAGTGACCATCTTGCTTTCATAGAAAATATCAAAAAAAAAACAAAACAAAAGCAAAAGAACTTGGTTAGATTTAGATTGAAACCTTTGGTGATCGAGAATTGATTCCAGTGTGATTGATTAGAAGATAAAACCAGTTTCTGATCAAAGGAGTTGTGAGATATATTTTGGTTTAAGGGTTGGTTTCATTACAAAACTAGAAATATTTGCGGACCAACTTGTCATACTTGTTTGCTGTCTTTTCAGGTTTGGAGGGGAGTCCCAATCGAAGGAGAGCTCTTTAGGTGATTGACCTCTAGGGAGGACATCTAGTTTGCCAAGATGCAGGGTCAAGATGGCAATCCCTTTCCAGGAAATTTTTATTTGGATTATGGCTCCAATGGCATCCATCTTCGATGGAGTCAGAATAATCATGTGCGAGCCGAAGATTTACTTTGTGATGGTCACCCTGTTGTCGGCCGGATGGCTCAATCTAGTTCAACTATGAACAACCAAACCCATTTACAATTTTCGAATTTATTCGTTGAAGATGGCTTGCCATCTAACAGGATGGGTTTGTCTTCTTCTAGTATGAACAGGCGAAGTTCAATTCAATTTCAGGATATATTAGTTGAAGACGGGTCGTCTTCTTCTCCTTTTATTGGCTCCGTCATTGATCAAAGCTTGGTAGAAAGACATCCAGAGCCCATGGGTGCTCCTTCCCAACTTGCTCCTAACATGAACCTGGGAAATGATAATCTTGCAAACATTCCATTGTCTTTGGAATTGGCTAGTTCCAGTCTTCTATCTCAGAATATAGACTTGAATGCAGCAGGCGATAGTCATGACATTAATGTCTATTTGAATTCTGGGAGAGGTTTATGTGCAAATCCATTTGAACCAGGAATGATAGACGCTTCTTCTAATTCTGATCCTCTTGTCATCTCTTCTGGAATTGCGGGGTATGTGGTGGAAGAAAATGATAATGAAGAAGGTCATTCATCGGATGGTAGGCGTCTATCCTGCAAAAGAAGAGCACCAGAAGATGGTTTCAGATATTTTTCAATAGGTGAAAGCTCAAGGTCCGATCACCTAAATGTTAATGCTGCCCAAGAAAATAATTCTAGTAGAAGATTGAATTTATCTGCTCCCTTGATTAACCATTCAAACGTTCAATATTCAGAGCAGCCAGGTGTTGCACTTCTGAATGGATTAAGAACAAATCCTTTCATGCATCAACCTTCAGGTGTTGAAATCAATGGACTTGAACCTGGTGCCAGAATAAGCTCTAATGTCCATCAAACCCTGAGAGTGGTAGGAGAATCTGAAAACTCGTACAGAAATATCCGTACGAGAAGAACCTTGAATCATCAGGATTTTGCATCACCTGACTTGGCTTGGTGGCCTACAAGGAATTCTTATGCACAATTTCCTGGTCAGCCAGATGTTGGTTTCCCATTTGACCATGTTCCTAATGTGAACACAAGTTCAGTGACTGGAATAGTCCACTCGACTCATACCCCGCAATCCATCATTGCTCCTAATCCCTTAGAAGCTTTCCAACCATTCCAGTGGAATGCAATCACGAGGTCAAGAATTGGTATGCTGCCTGCTACTCATGCTTCCAATGGAGATGTTTTGCTTCCAGAAGACAACCCAAGCTACAATATTCCAAGCAATGTCATAGTTCCTTTAGAAATTGACAGGAGAAATGTGGAGCACATGTTTATAAATGTGAACCCTCTCCATGCAGCAAATTCTCCTAGAAATATCGCTTCCAATTCCATAAATAGCGGCTATTCGTGTACTCATCCTTCATTAGGTCCAATCCGATTTAGCCAAGGAAACATGGCAGAGCAGTCTGCTCAGCGAATCACGGACATTGTGAGTGGCACAGGATTTCAAGGACAAGGCTGTCACCGTCAACTAAACTTTGGGGTCAATCTTGCTGCAAGAGAGAGGCAATTATCTCCGAGAGGTGGAAATTTCAGGCCTTCTGTATTACCAGTTCGGTCAGGATTGATAGCAAGGCCTGAGAGACAGAATGATGTTCATCCAGAAATGGCATTCCGATCATTAACAACTGCTCAGAGAAGAAGCAGACTGATATCTGAGGTATGTACCACAGGACATTGGATTCATTCCGAGTTCTTACATTTACAATGAACGAACTGGCTTTGACGTTGTAACCCATTTACTGCGTTTTTCTTCTTAGTGCATCCGATCCCATCATAGCACATCAAGCTTCACTATATTTTACTTTGTCACTTAAGGCTTTGTGTTATCAACGAGAATGACCAAACCAGGCCAAGCTTAACAAGAATTATCAACCACTAGAACCATTAACTTAGATTTAAGGGCTCAAGTTCAGCAGGTTTACTGCTAAGTTTAACCTTAAAAGTGTTATATGAGTAGTTGATCCACATTGTCAGGTTCGCAATGCTTTGGCACTTGTTCGTAGAGGAGGCTCCTTACAGTTCGAGGTAAGATCTAGCTTGATATCAACTCAACCTGTTACATATTTTACTTTAAATTTTCCATATCGAACATTATAAAAATCGCTTATTTATATTTGAATATGTTCTAACAATCAGTTATTATTAAACTAATTGGTGTTATATATGCCAGGATGTGATGGTGATAGATAATTCATTTTTGTACGGTGTGCCTGAAGAGCCTGATTTACATGATGATATGCGCCTTGATGTGGATAGCATGTCCTATGAGGTTACGATGACTTTTTCCATCCATAATTTTCTGCTGCTATTTACTTTACTTGTCAAAAGTTGGTACCGACTTCGTTTCACGAAAGATACATGTCTACGTCTGATTCATACTCTTGCTAAATCTGATTTGTATTACATTGATTAGCTTGGAAGTAAGAACATATCTAGAGGAAGCATTATCCTTGTTTTATTGCTTGCTTGACAAGTAATAAGCTAATCAGTTTTGAACAAGTAGATGTTTGAAGGGTTATGTTGTTCAGGAGCTGCTAGACCTGGAGGATCGAATTGGAAATGTCTGCACTGGAATAAGTGAGGAAGCCATTCATTCCCGCATGAAACGTCAGAAATATCGAGCAACTAAAGTTGGGTCACGCCTGGAAGTTGAACCATGCTGCATCTGTCAGGTATTAAGAGCTGCTTGATATTCTTATTTCTTACTACTACTACCTTCGTTTAGATCTAACAGAGTGCGATTATGGAAGAAAGCATCCTATATATTCTACAAGAACATAAATTTCCGTTCTAGTCAAGGCACATGGCACGCAAATTCATTCTTGTTTTCTCGGAAATCTATGAAAAAAATAAGGGTTAGCTTAACGAGCATGATGATTGGTTTAATCGATTACTAGAATCTAATTGATTATTCAGTGTTGGAAAAAGCCCTACAACCTAAAGTTGTTCTTTGATTATCACTATTCATGACCCTAAAAATAATAAAAATCAAAGGCAAAAGAAAACAACAAGATTTACGTAGTTTAATATCAAATTACAGATATTTATATAAACTAAAAGAATTACCAATGGAAAGCAATTTCTTGATTTTCTATGGGAATATATGCAAGTCAATAATTTAATCTTCTAAGTTATTCTTAATTCAGAACTGAACTTGAAAATGTATAATTAAATTTATTATAATTTAATTATGACACTATAATTTAAATTTGATATTTTTTTTAAAAAAGCAAAATTAATGGTTTAATATTTTTATGTTAATGGATTAATTATTCATAAACGAGGCATTTTGAAGATTTAAACTTTTAAAGAGTATTCTTATTATATATATAATCAATCAATCATTATATATTCTAATATTCTCATTACTAAACTAAGGAGAGCGTACTTGTTAATTCATTATCGTGCATAAAACTCGGCCTGTAACTCCCTTTGGATCTGCAGGAGGAATATGCTGATGGGCAAGACCTGGGGAAGCTGGACTGTGGGCATGACTTCCATTTCAACTGCATTAAGCAGTGGCTTATACAGAAGAACATCTGCCCCATCTGCAAAATGACAGCCCTGCAAGTTTGAGATTTCTCCAAGCAAGTGATGAATCTGGGAAAGCTCTGCAGTTTCTTTGAAGATCATGGTTTCATTAATCTTAGCAAAAACTTATTTTAAGAGTTGACTTGAGCATTTACAGCATTTGAATACGTATGCTTTTGAACAGTATTAAGTATCCATTGGTACTTCTTGTGGGCAAAGTTTTTATGCGTTTACAAGGCTTGCAAAATTTTGAAAATATTTTTAAACCAAAAAATTTGATGCTTATGCTCGATAAATTTTGAAGAATTTATTTTTAATTAATTGATGAATAAAAGTATATGATTCTATATAATCTCTGATATTTAAATTAGGATAGTAAATTTAAATAACCAAAAATGAGATATATCATATAAATTTAACTATCAGTTTATTATTCATAATAGATATGTTGCATTTAAAATTTTGCATTATACACATTTATTATAATAATTCTTCTCATTTATCCAGACCTTTATTATTATTATTATTATTATTAGGATGAGCAAAAATTATAAAAATCAAAAAAATCAATCAAATTAATAATATTTGATAATTTTTGGTTTGTTTTTTGGTTTTCAATTTAGTTATAATATTGAAATTTTTCAATCTTTGATTTTCAGTTCAACAAAAGATATTGAAAAAATTGAAAAATCAAAAAACTAAATTGTAAATTGATTTTCTATTTTACGGTACATGTGCAAACTATTTGCAAAAATAACTTTTTAAATTTTTTCCTTCAACTTTTTTATTTTTAAAAATATCATTTTTTCATTTTTTTTGTGTTTTTTAATTTTTAACTTTTTAAATATAAAATACATCATTTTCTATAAAATATATTATAAAATTAAAATTATTTAAATATAAAAAAACATATTATTCTAAATATTTAAAAAATTATAATTTAAAATTTTGATATTAAATACTTAAAATTTACATATCAAATAACTAACACATACTAAAAAAGTTTTTAATATTTATTATGTATATTATATATAATACATTTTTTTTATAAATTTTCAAAAAATCCATACTTTTAAAAATAAATATCTTTTTTCAATTCCGTATTTTTATAAATAAACCATGTTACCATGCAATTGTTCAAAAAAATTTCCCATTTTGTAAAAAATATATATATATATATAATATATATATGTATATATACATTATATATTACTTTAGACCACCTTTATTAGAATGGTGAATTTGCAGGCTGATAAATGATTGGTGCCTCTTAGGATTGAAGCTTAAAGCATGATGACTGGCACAAAATTGTGATTTTAAACATGATTGGTTATAGCTTTTTCACTATACGTTGAGAAAATTGAAATTTGATATAGATAGAAAAAATCAGTTTTACATATATGCAAATTTACCGACGGCAATGAGACCCATCTGACTTGGCTTCAGGCTGTCATTTATGCCATACGGTAGATCAAACTGAGACACTTAAGTCGCTCAACTGTACCCATCCATAAGCACAACGATCCCTGATTTTTTGTACTGTTGATAACGCCAGATCAACGATTGGCCGAATTTTGCTCATCTCTTTCTCCAGCGGTATTCTAGTGCTAGTTTCCATCTGCCGGTCATGATAATCAAATTAATGAGTACCGTACAAATTTAATTGGTATTTAACTCTACCCAACTAATTAATTGATGAAAGACTAGAAGATTAAGAGCAGATAACCTTTTCCAAGCAATGTACGGTATCCAATAAATAGCAGTAGAATGAAAGCTGCTTGTAGAGTTCTGCTTCGGAGTACTGCGAAAACGTTTTCACAACAGAATTTCTTAGCAACCCAAATAATGCATGAGAAAATAATTTTATATTAATTGCAGGTCAATAGGATAGGACGAGAACCTTTCTGACAAGACGCCCATTACAGCGAGGATAGTTTGGACAAACTGTTCCTCGTTCCGAATCTCCTAGCAACCTTAGATTAAGAGTACGGGTTGTATGCTTGCAAGTTTCATCATCACACTGAAACCCATAGAATTGGGTAACGTCATGGAAGTGCCACCAAGTGCATAAATTTCCACAGCAAGAAAGTGCAAAGTTGCTACGATCAAATATCAGAGAAGCTATCAGTGATTACCGTCATTAAACCTTTATAGTACGTGGAAACAAATCCCATAGTTTGCCGTTTGACCTGAAATAGAAGTCACAAAAAATCGATTCAGAATCCAAGAGAATATTATGCGATCAGCCACGAAAAAGAACTGTCCAGGTAGTAGGTGACAGTGTTTATCTAATATTAGCTTTGATGATTATAACAGTCTAATTTCATTACTCGTACTGCATAGAATCATGTGCAATCGCCTTGGCACCAACTGTACAATAAGAAACAGTTCCTTCTTTTGCCCTCAGTGCAATGTTGGAAAATCTCATGAAGAGTTGATAAATAATGCAGAGCTCAGCGCATTACCTGGTTTGCTATCATTGCACGAGTTATCCTTCCCATATCACCTTCGTCTGGGCATTTGGGGCAACGCATCCTATGCCAGAAGTTGGACATTGTTCCCTCTTCCTGCGGTTTTATCGGGTCCCCACTGACTAACGTACACATGGAACTGAAGACAGCAGGACATTCAAAAGTACCAGAGCAGCTGGGACACGACAACAGCAATGGTTCACAACTCCGGTACCTGCCATTCAATTGAGGAAAAATCAAAAATGGAAAAATGGAAATGAAAAAGACATTTTTCAGGGTTGTAACAAGTGTTCTTGCAGAATAATAAGTTAATCATGCATGCCTTTCATATGACAAAAAAAGTATACTAGAAAAAAAAACTTGAGCACCAACGATAGAAGCAGAACTGAACAATCATTGCCCAGTTAGATACTAAAAAAATAAGTACCTCTCCTCATCATTGACAGCAAACAACAGTGAGCTAGAAGGGTCATTACTGATGGCTTCACTTGATTTAATTTGGAACTGAAAAACCAAGGAAGGTGTAGGATCATGCTTACAAAAGGAATATCAGAACCACTCACAACGACGCCCAGAGAAAGCATTTACCTTGGATGAGTCGAGGCCTAGACAATCAGCCAACCGCTCTGGGCTTGTACCTTGAATTGAAGCACACAAACGAGATACCACAGGATGGATTTGCTGTGATAAGTAATAATATATGTCAATCATCCATTTTCCTTCGTCTCTTTTCACTTCATCAGGATGTCTAGCCCGCTGAGCAATTCCTGAAGAAGCTCCAGAAGTTGCGGCCTTTTTAGGAAAGGGGGGAGAACAATAGATATAAATTGTCAGGCCTATTAAAAAATACGTCGTTTCCAGGTCTTTTTTCACACTATTTTATACAAAATATAAAACCATATACCTGCTCACAGCAAATGACATACGGTACTGTATCACCAACCGAGCAACCAGTAGAACAGCCACTTTGCTTCATTCTTAATGCCACCTAAGTAATTGCAAGAAGCACCAGGTAAAGCAATATTTAGAAAAGAGCAGGAATAAACCATACAATCAAGATTTAAGATCTAACTAATAATATTTAAGTATGGTTAGTTGCTTACCAAAACATGAGGTTGATTTTTAGCGTCAGGGTAGGCTTCAGGTGGTTTAGTCAATGTCTTTGTAATAATATATTTCTCAAGGGCTATTTGCCCACTCCTCATTTCCTCCTGAACCTGTACTTATTTTAGCATTTAGTTAATTTCTTCGAATGACCAAAAGTAACTTCATGTTTCAAAGAAGTTGATTAAAAAGGGCCAGAGCCCACTTGTAATCCTTTCAACCTCATTAATGCCTTTACCAGTTTGTGAGCGATAATCAGATGGTAAGTGAACCCATGTAAGCTCTGGACATGACTTCACATTGTAAAACTTCCCAAATTTACCACTAACACTAATAAATTTTAATAACCATCACGAAATTATGATGATACTAATATCTTCTAATAAGAAAACGATAATATTATGATGAGATTTTTTTTCAGAGTTACCTTCATAAGGGAGTTATGTATTGATTCAACGACATCTTCACATGACCTGTGACAATAAGAGCCAAAGATATGTCAAAGCGACTGAGGATTCTAGAAGTTTTCTTGATAATGCACCAGTGGAAAGTCGAAAGTGACTGAAGAAAAAGAAGAGAACAGGATGACAACAAGAGGGTTAATGAGCAATTAGTTAAAGAATAAGCATACCCCCCAGACAAGATTTGAGCCAGGCAAAAATCTCCCATTTCCTTTGACAGCAAACTCCAGTCCCGACGAACCATGTCCAGACCTTTACGTTCAATAACCTGCACCAAGAAATCACTCCGTTATTAACTTATTCAAAAAAGTGGCAGATGACAATGTGACATCATTCCATTGATACCTCGTATTGTGTCCCATCTCTGAATTGCAGTTTGACAGCTGCATATTTTTTCTTCTTGAGAAGCAACATTCTCTTGTACAAACCATCAAGATCAATCTCTAAACATCTATACTTTTTGTTCACCTGGAAAGACATAAAAATAAATATTCTATTAAACAGCGCAAAATCAGAAAGTCAATGACATGAGAACAAAGTTTTTTCCCTTATAGCAGCTACTAAACACATCATTGCATTATCAATTCAACCATATCTAACGTTTCATCTCATGAACAAGGATATAACATAACCTACCTCTTGGATGACTTTCCCAGCAATAGCTTTTGCTTTTGTGATATCATCTAATCCACTATAAATCATGATTGAATCTGTATCACCATATATGACCTACATAGGAAACATAATGCCTTCTTTATACGCTAAATATGAATTTTAATGTAGACATGAATATCAATAAAGCTATTGTTGTATAACATCTAGGTAATTACCTCCAAGTTCAGATTATTTTGAACAAGGTCCACAGTACTCTGCAGAATCTCCCGTCCCTGCACCGTGATAATGCAACTTGCTGAATTTTTGTAAATTTTTTGGTATTCAAGACAGTTTTCATACCTACTACATTTTTCTAAAATTCAAGCAAAAGCATTATATATCTTACCTGTAGAGTAATAAGCTCTGCGAGAGGCTTCGCATAGAACCTCGAATTTGAAAATCCAAGGCATCCATACATGCTACACCACATGACACATTATACCACATAAGAAATCATGATCATACAGAAGAAAACAACCTCATAAATGAAACAAAATTAAGAAACTAAATTGCAAAAACTACAGACCTATTTGCAGTAAGCTTTAATGCCTGTTGCTGAATGTCAAGCTGCTGGACCTTGAGACCAGATGCATTCTTCATCCATGATTTGACCATTCTCCTCCTCTCGACCAGATTTTTCAGCAACTACAGAATAACAGTGAAACGAATAAGATAAGACTCATTCCGCTGAAGGGAACCAAAGTACATTTTGGGCATCAAACAGATCTTTACTTAATGGATATAGCAAATCGCATTGACAAGTCACTTCAAATGATCTCACATCCAGTGTTATGCATTGAAAGGAATTCTTGACAGGTACAATTTAAAAGAAACGAAAACATTTCATATATTTAGTCAACTCAAACCAGCAAAACAGTGTCTTCAAGTCAGAATTTCTAAGCTTCCCAAGAACCAGAATAGACCATGCAAAAATTTATACTTTCTTCTGATTTCTTAACCTTTACCTCATTGTTGCCATAATGCTTCTTGTAGAATAAGAACTTTTTCTAATTGGTGTTTGAGGGAGAGATGCAGCTTATGAACTCCAATTTTCCTTTTGTTTATTTTTTAACAAAAACATTCAGCATTGTAATATAAATAGCAAACAAGAATACATCATTATGGTAATACCTCAGGTAGAACTCCAGTTGTTTTGCTAGAAGGTAAACGGGGAATCAATCCATCTGTGGATTTTTCAACTGTTGTGAAACAAATGTTGTATTCCTGCAGAAGAAGTTGAATATTATTGATTGTGTGAACGAGACAGGTTCGCCAAGATGAGAGAAAAGGAAAGGGTTGGCGGAAAAATGTTATAACCTGAATGATAGAAGGATAAAGACTATTAAAGTCCAGAAGCAACACATATTTGTCATATAAACCCTTCTTGGGCTCCAAAACCAGCCCACCCACATAGGCAGGGCCCTTTTTCCCCTTTTTACGGTCATTCTCTGGACTATCATCAAAATTGGCATGATAAGCATCAAAATCATCAGCATTTTCATCAACATTATACATTCTCCGCTTTGCCATTTTTATTTCTTTTACTTGAAAGGAATTCTTGTCAGGTACAATATACTTCTTTGCATGAAATGCATGCAGTAGCAGATACTCTACTCTTTGAGCCCTTGCACCCTGAAACACATTATATTTCAGCAAGTTAATGCATTGTATGCATAATTTAAATAAATCATGCAGGAAAATAAACAAAGATACAGAGAAAACCATAAGAACTCACTTGGAGAGTTTTTCCCCAGAGATTACCACTAATATTAGTCAGCTGACGAGTAAGAGGAAGAATACTCAAATGAAACATTAGTTCCATTGACAACCATGCATCTGTCTCACCGTATTCAACCTGAAGGCATCATAAAACATCATCAGGATTGATTCATAGAATGATGTAATGTCAAGCATGAACTGACCGAAAGGCTATGGTTTCATATCTTACTTAGAGTGACATGGAGGAAAATGAGTAACCTCATTATAGCACAAAAGACATTTGAGATCAAAAATACCACATTTGGCATGCAAAGAAATCATATAAACTGTAGCTAAGGGTACTTGTTAGAAATCATGATAAATTATCTTCTGGAAAATGTGAAGTCAGTTGAAGCTTTATGGCCCATAATAGGATTTTCAACTCAGACAATAGACAATATCCAATGAAGTTATCAACTGGAAAACATGAAAATGTCCGTCATAACACTGATCATCAACCAGACTGACCTTCAGTTTTTTAACAAATGCTTAGACCTTGTTGGGTATTGTTAACCCTGGGGCGACTGTAAAGATGTAACGGGTCTTGAATTATTACTCTTAAACATATTGTAATCCTGTTTCTTTCAAGTTTGTTACCAAAAATTACAATGAAAGAGTGATAGAAATTGACATCAACCTACCAATTCGATAAGGGATTTTGATGTCTGAAACATTCTAGGAATATCATGCAGAAAAACCTCCTTCCGATCTTTGTTCAGGCATGACCTTGCTAATTGCGTCAAAGAATAACTAACCTAGAAAAACAGCAGTTACACATGTTACACGACATGTTCAAAACTAAGTAAATGCTTTGTTGGTCAACGTACAGATAAAGCATCATACCTCCTTTAATAAGTCCCGGGAGGACAAAAATGTATCACACAAGAGCCGACCAGCAATGCAAGACATGATCCCTGGACTTGCACCAGATCCAAAGATAGCTTTTCCTTTTGTAAGCTTAGGCATCACAGAACGCTTGAGACGGCCAATTTTGGACCACATACTGCTTGGCACACGGCAAGCCTAAATCAAAGGAATATGCATGCATTTTAAAACAAGTGCAATGCATCAAATGTTCATCTAAAAGCTAAGTAGCATAAGTTACATGTGAAGGAATTAAAAGATGAAAGCATCTAAAAGAGCAACATAAAGTACCCAACAGCACAGATTCTAAGATATGAAAGTGATCCAGCAAGGGTGACATCATGAATCGAAAGAAAATCAATGACAGCATAAAATTACATTTTGTTTACAAGCTAGTAAAGTCCTACACTTTCAGATGCACTAAAGCCTGAAGAATAAACGAGGAAATCATCCCAAATTAGCAGTTGGATTGAATATGCTTTCAGTTAAGATACAAACACCCAAGCAAATTAACAATCTGTTAAAATAGCTAATTGCCTGCAAGGATTAACCCACCTGGGCTCTGTGGAGGAGAACATCAAGGTCAAAGCCAGATATATTATGTCCAACAAGAATATCACTATCCAATTTGTTTAAAGCAATCATCAGGCGATTCAACAAAGCTCTTTCACTGGAGAATAGAGTGAAATTGTCCTAATAGTTAGGAACCAAGCATAACATTACTAAAAAAAATAATCTGGAACGAAATTGATGAGAAATTTGCCTGCTTTCTATGCTTAGAACATTTGATCCAGCCTTTGAATTCCTTTCAGTCACCTCTTTCAAGAACCCCATTGGAAATATTCCCCCATCAAGCTTTCGAACAACGGTAAAATGGCTCAGCATGCCAGTTTTCTTCCACTCTGAGGTCAACATTGGTGTGTCAATCTGAAAAATATGCAGCTTTAATACCTCTAGAATAAAACATTTATATTATACTAAATCAATTATATCAGCTTAATCAGGTAAATTCTTTGAATTTTTGCAGAAGCAACAGCATTAACTTGATCCAGGCTAATGAGGTCAAAGAACTAAAACATGCCTACATGAGCAAATTACATGCTTAAGAATTTGAAGAACCTCAATGTGATATCATATTTCTCCCAATATTGCGGTGTAATACCCATACAATACTTACTCAGCTAGGGAAATCACATTAACCAAGAGCCAAAAGGGGCAACCATTATTTGTGGGTTTACTTATCAAAAATAATGCATACATCTAAATCAAAAGGCAACTAACGTTTTACATTTACTTGAATAATAGTTGAACTAACACACAATGACATAGCATCGTCATTTCTTATGCTTTTGGAGACGAGGCATGGATTCCAAACCTATGATTCCTATCTGATTTTACCCCCAAATTAGTTACCATGCCGATCCACCTCCATGAATCAAAACAGGTCCTCGCAATAGTGAGAAGTTGACCCATAATCAGAAAAGTTTATGTTCCACACTTCAATAAAGTCTCAAAAGTAAAGTCTCCTAACAAGACAATCCTAAAATCAAACGAAAAGTTGGGTGACCAAAAAGGGGTGTAAACAGACCTTAGCCTTGTGACAACAAATAAGAGATGCAGAAACTATTTCATTGACATTCTGTTTCTCATTTATGATGGTCTTCAAATTTATTGCTGTAACAACCACTGGAGGAATCTCTATCGTATTTTTCGAGGAAGATGAAACCCTTATCTCTTTGGATGAATCAACAATGATCTCGAACTTGCACCAGCTCACCTGTGCCACAATGTAGTAAACGTTGGAACCTTACAAAAGATCTTACAAGTGTAACCAGAACAACAAAAAAGTGGTGAGATGAAAATTTCACCCGCTGAAAAGCTGGACAAGTTGTGAACTTAGATACTGAGAGCCATGATGGTCCCTTGACCTTCCTTTTGACAAGAAAAAGCTCTAGAGCACTGCAAATGACAGATGGTTATTGTGACGTTTGCCCCCAAACAAGAACAGTCAGTGCTTACAATGTCCAAAAGAAGCAACTTAGCAAAGCCAACATGATATATGAAACTAAAATTAGTGCTAACTTGGTAGAGATGTCAAGGCAACTCTAAGTACCAAAATGCTCAAGATAAATGTAATTACAGCATTAGTTTGACTAATGCCAGCTAAAACCATCATTCAGTTTCCAACTACAGGCATAACTAAATCAGACTAGTAAAATATACAATGCAGTGATAGAATGCCAATAACCCAACTCTTTGGAGTACATTGTAACAATACAATATTTTCAACAATAAAAACGAAAATACTCATCTTCAGGCTCGTGAAAGCAAGTTCACTGGTTATTGCTATCCTAACGACTCCAACAGGGAAAAAAAGTTAATTTAAGACTTAAATGATGTAATCAAATTAAAAATGCAGCCACGTGCCTGAATCTTGGCAAATATCAACTCCAAAAGCATACCTGCAATGAGTTCCGAGCAATGCACCAAATGTTTCCCCTTTTAGATCTGCTGGAAGTGGAGGCTCCTGAAGAAGATAGAAACTAATTGACTAATTCATAAAAAGGAAGCATGAATATCTTAATACCCTCAATGATATCTAGCAGGCACACGGCTCCAAGAAACTTTAATAAGAATCTCCAAGGCCTCAAATGTTCATAAAGTTGGCATCTAAGAACTGAACTCAAAATTAGCATCTTCTGTTTTCAAAAAATTCACCAGCATACCTTGAACGAGTAATTGATCTTAAGTACATAATTCTCTCCAACAGGTATGTCAGATCGCTCAAATGCATATTTCCTCTGCAAGAAGTTTAATATAACAAACAGGTAACAAAATTAAGATGACGTAAAATGATAGAACCATGTGTCTTTAACATGTGTTATGAGAGGAGCAATGATTAAATTTGCAAACCTTAACCGGGGCCATGCTAAAACTTGAAATATCGTGATTCAAGAATTGCTTTGCTATCTCATTTTTTAGCTCATACGCTACATCCTGAAGAAGAAATGAAAGAAAAACAAATAAGCGACGGGTGGAGGATGAAAAATAGCCAGCAGCACAGAAACAGTACAAGGAGAAGAGGGAAAAAGAAGTATGTATCCTATGTGAAAATACTTGTAGCTTTTTACGGAACTCGGCAGGTGAGATCCGTGACTCTTCAGCATCTTTCTCCAGTCTGATCATATCCTCGTTATGAAAAATGGAACCATTTGGAATAGCATAAACACATCTCTGGGTGTTCTTTACAACCACACAACAACTGTGATACGTATTTCCTGTTTTGACCTGATTAGCAATATCAGACATTAGCAAAGTTACTAATTTGATGTCCTACCGATCGATAACTAGATAAAATTAATAATTAATAATGCATGTGTACAACCCTTTTCCATCAAGGTTCAAATGTTTACGGTACAACGCACTCT
Source organism: Dalechampia spathulata (assembly GCA_948192965.1). NCBI lineage: Eukaryota > Viridiplantae > Streptophyta > Magnoliopsida > Malpighiales > Euphorbiaceae > Dalechampia > Dalechampia spathulata. The sequence goes on along the minus strand of CANYBF011271258.1, from coordinate 3,394 downwards.
AACATCCCACTATTTGTAACGTTTTCAGTATACTACTCGGCTACACGGGAACAATCTTGTATAAAAGCTTGATATGCAAATTACTTAAGAATGCCTAGTAAAATTTTAAAATGATTTGGAACCACATTTATTACATTACCTTCCCAAAGAGGTAGAGTGTACCCATATTAGCACCAAAAACCTCTTCATGGGCATCAATTATATAAAATGGCAAGGATCCATCACCTTCCAACTCAAACTCGGATTGTCCATCGCTGACCGCACCACTTCCAACCTCCTCAGCAAGAGTTCCATTTCCGCAGCTCCTTACGGCCTGCCAATCAGCTGTTGCACTCAAAGCAGGATCCTTCTCCTCGACACTTATCTTTGCATTAAGCACACGTCCACTTTCCTTCTCTTCCTTTATCGCCACAGGCAAATCTTTGACCTCTTCTTTCACTTCAATAGAACTATTTCCCCCATCATTATTCTCTATTCCTTGCTCTTCTTCTTTCTTGCCCTCTTTAATTTCCATGATTGCCCCATCTCTCTCAGCATCGCTACAATTTTCCTTTAATTTAACCGCATTGTCACAATTAATCTCACTAACCCTGCCTACTCCATCATTAGACTTAAAGTTGACTGCAGTATTCTCAATCTTGACACCTAATTGACCTCTCCTACGCCTTTCTCTATCATTCTCATCAGGAGCGAACTCCGCTAAAACATCATCAACAATGTTATCGGAATCGAGACTTTTATCTCTATTTTTAAACACCGTTGATGTAAACATCGCCGATATCCTTTGTTTTCCCATAATCGCAGCCGCAGCAGCTGACAATGAACTGTTTACTTTCTTTATTTCTTTATTACTACTATTTCTCTCTTTCTCTTTCTTATCTATTTTTTTCCTTTTAGATCTGTTCTTATTGCTGTTTCCATCGCCACCGTCAGATTCATCTGAGGACGGAGGCAATCCAGTCTGAGACCAATCCTCCTCCTCGCCTTCATCTCCGTAACCGAGTCCATTGTCGTCAACAATAAAGCTTTGTGCCTCCACACGACGTTGAGCAACAAGTTTGTCGTAATCTTCCTCGGAGACAGTATCAAATATTGGAGTTTCCATTTTGATGTCATATCCAGCGCCGTTTTCCGATCTTCGACCGCCTTGACGCAGAGCTTTAAGACGTTCTAAAGCTGATGCTCGAGCCGTTGCCTCTGGTCCTCTAGTTCGGCGTCTAGCTGCCGAAACTGGCTGGTCGTCCTCCATTATTTCCGTCGGTCAATGACTGTCAATTGAGTGATTAGGGCTTTGCAGTGAATAAGAGTGAAATGTTTTTTTTTTTTTTTTGGTTTTTTGAGGTTAGTTTTCGCGGGAAGATTTAGAATATTAGAGCATTTGGCGCCAAACGGTACATAGGGGAATTTTAGGAAGTTTATGGTTTGTTGGGTGTTATGTCCCCGAGTGTGGGTTAGAAAATGTGCTTCAAGCCCATTGAAATAGAGTCATAACAAGGAAAATTAGAGAGACGTGACTTCTAAATAATTTAAAATTAATTTTTATTATTTTTAAATTTTATTTTTAAAATTATTAATTTTGAATAAACAAAATTCAATAATTTCTTTTATTGTTTTTTCATGTTATTTTTTTTGTCTTCTTTCTTCTTTTTTCTTCTTATATTTTCTATTTTATTCTTAATTTTTTACTATTTTCTTCCTTCTTTTTCAAATTCTTTTTCTTATTCTCTTTAATTACATCTATTATATTTATTTAATTTTATTTCATAATAAATATTTAAAAATAAATATATATATTATATCATATTAATATATAATATATATTGATAAATAAATATATATTATATATATGGATAAATATATGTATACGAATATGTTATTTATCAATAAATATAATGATATATAATATTAAATAGATTTACATCATATATCAATATATTTACATCATATAAAATATTATATAATATTTATTTATTTATCATTATATACTAGTAAATAAATATATATGTATATATTTATTTATCAATATATATCATATGCTATTATGATATAGTATATATTTATTTTTAAATATTCATCATAAAATAAAACTAAACAAGTATAACAAATCTGAAAATCCTTGCAAAATGAGCAACATGTGCTCGGTTTATAGTGGTTCGGCATTAACTCTTTCCTACGTCCACTTCTCCTAAGTCTCGACTTAAGGTTCCACTAAATTTCAATCAATTACAATGAGGATTTCATAAATGATTCCTAAACCCCAGTATTTTCCAGGTTTACACTCAAACCTTTATAATAATTAACCTCACAAACTCTCAAATACAAATTAATGCCTAAGCATTAATCACACACCAATCCACAAAAGCAAACTCTAGCTTTTCACAAGTGGGAATACAATAAATGAGAGTTTACAATAGCTAGAAACACAAAATACAAGTAAACTTACTTGTTCTTGACAATCAATGCTCAAAGAAATAATTGCTCTACAAAACTAGCTGTTAGGAAGAAAGATATGAAAGTTGTTATTTGAAAATAGCCGTTAGAAAAGGTTTAAAACCTTTCTTTAAAGTCGCGTATAGCTGTATCTATTTTTATACGCCTATACGGATTTAAAAATCTCTTTGGAAAATTGGGAGGGAAATGTGGTACGATCGTACCCACATTGGTACGCCCGTACCAAAACAATTTTCCTGACAAGTAATTTTCCTGCGAGCTCACGTATAGCCGTACCACCCAATGGTACGCCCATACCACAACAGGTTTACTGACAAACAAAATTTTCGGCGAGCAATGGTACACCCGTACCATGCTCTATCAAACAGTACTGACTTGATACGATCAGCCGTATAGCCGTACCACTCAACTAAGCAATTTGGTACGCCCATACCAACACAAAATCTTATATAAAAAATGACAAATAACTTAAATTGACTCACACGTGGCATACACATCAAAACTTAGGGTCTAACAATCTCCTCCTTTTTTATGTTGGCAATCAATTTAAGTTCAATTTGCAAAAACTCATTTAAATAAAATTTTGATTTGAAAAATTTTGGAAATCTCCCCCTTTGTTTTAGAATTTATGCCATGAAATTAAAAGTTACCAAACAATGACAAAAAGGAAGGAGAAATGCAATTAACATAATCAAACAAATCAGAGATATTCAGAACACATTATCAAATTCAGTCATAATCAAAAGCAGATAACACTAATCAAATAAGAATAGACCAAATAAGATAATGATAATGAACTAAATAAATGAATAAACGTTATATATATATATATATATATAAAACATCAAAAAGATGTTCAATACAATGATGAAATCAAAAAATAACATAAAAACATAAAAACTAACTAACATCTCCACAAGAAGTCCTAAAAATCATAAAATAT
>CANYBF011270814.1:0-14485 GCA_948192965.1 Dalechampia spathulata | reverse complement strand
TTAATAGAGATGACTTAAAAGTAATTAGATGGTTTTAATGAATAACATATGAACTAAAGGAGGCTAAAAAATCATGTAAATGTATTTCTGATTCCAATGGGAAAAAATCATATAAAATCCATGGAAATAATAATAATACTTGAGAATATCATTAAATCTTACAAGGAATAAAAATATTTGGGCATATTAAATTAAGCTTTTAATTAAGAAATCATGCAAACCATTTGATTCATATAAAATGATAATGTGTTTATAGATATGGAGAAGAGATGAATAGTGATTTTAATTCCATGAATAAATAAATGCAAAGGAAAAACATGTTTATGCTTAATTATTTTGAATGCTATTATTATGTGGCAAGTAAGTTGGTGATTAAAAGATGTTAAGTGAGATGTTATATAAATAATTATGAAATTGATTATTAAATATTGATGCCCTTCCACAAACAAATTTTCCATTGGTAGTGATATCAACACCCTTCCACGGTATAATGGATAAATGGTGATATGTATACCCAATTTAGTAATTGATAAATGGTGGTTTTGATACCTAACCTACAAAATGATGGGTGGTGATCTTGATACCCTAACTAAGATTGATAGATAGTGACATTAATACCATGTCCAATATTGGAAGGTGATGATATCCATACCCTACTTAATATAGATTATGCATAATCAAAGATAGTTAGTTATGTAATCTAGGATTATAAATAATGTTAGAAAAAAGAGAGGGGAAAGCACAATTTATAAACTATACACATTCATATTTTATTTAACATTTCCCTTATTGGTTGATGGTTAGTTATATTTATTGCCTTAATGTGCATGAAATGGTATTATTGCTTACATTGTTAATGATTGTGGTTAATGAAATTTTTTAACATAAATAATGGATAAGTATTACTTACTTGGTTGTTTCTTATTAGTGGTGAATATTTATATACATCTTGTTTTTAGTTTACTAATTACTAAGTAGCATTAAGTTGTATACTTAGTCATTTGATGAGCATAAATCAAGAGCATTAAAAAGAGCATCAAGATCACTAAAGCATTAACATATCAAAACATCTTAAGATTTTATATGGACCTTGGACATACATTTTGATAATGTAACTTATTTGTAACAAAGGATTATATTTATGTAATTATCATTGTATAGTTTATGGACAATAAATATTTTATGCATATATAGAGGTTGTAAACTTTAAAAGTAAATTATTGCAAGTAAATTAACAAGGGTTTAATCCTCCAAATATTAAACAAAGACATCTAGATCATATTACTCAATATTACAAACATTGTCATTGATGAACTATTCACTCTTCCAAATAAATGAAATTATATGGAATTGTACTTTATATGCAAAGCAAGAACAAATAATGATATAATAAGAAAAAAAGAGATTATGAGGAGGAACAAATATATTATGTTTGTTTTAATTTATCATGAGATTTTATTAAAATTTTAATTTATTGTATTTATTCATTAATAATTTATTTTCTATTTATTTTAACTTTTAAAAAAATATTTTATTTTTTAAAAATTTAATTGGCATATCATGTTGTTGTCTTGTGAAAATTAAAACTTTTCAACTGCTACCTAAGTAATAATCATACAATTAACAAATTATTTATTATGTGATATTTTTTAATCAACTTCTTAGCATTGCAACTAGTATATTATAATTAATTTTATTGATCATTGCAATTAGGATAGTTTTGATTTTTAATTATGATTTTAAATGTTCTCATTTATTTTTTTTATAATATTTTGCTACTAAAATAAGATATATTGTATTCTTAATCTTTGTTTCTTTTTATTTTGTTATTTTAGTAAAAAATTTAATTGATGCTCCTATGAAAGGAACTCTTCTTCATATATATATATATATATATATATATATATATATATATTAAAATAACATGTTTCACATTTTAAAATTGTATTAATAATTATGTTATTATCTTAAAATGTATCATTACATATATTTTTTTCATATAAGAAACAATTCATTAAATTTCAATTACGTGAAATTTAAAATGATTCTTATAATACTCCAAACAAGATCATATCTTTTATACTACAACTGAGGATTATATACTTAGCATAATTACAAAAATACATGATTTAGATATTTAATTTTTACGGTTACATTACAAGATGAGTAAAACTTATTTATAACAGTAGGGTACTAAGTTTTTTATTTATAAAAATAATATTTTTTATTTTTTCTCTAAAAATATCAATATTTACTTTTAAGCTTATTATTTTTAAGTTTATTAGATTTTCCTCATGTGCATTGATCTCAATATAAATTGTTTGACTCATCATTTATATTATTTTCTATAACATCTTTTCAAAAATTTTTAATCCTAAGAAAGAGTTGTTATTATATATTTTATATTAAGATTTCTATCTCTTAAAATTTTATTATTATACATATCATTTAAAATTATGTTGTAATACATAACTTTAGTTCTACTAAAATTTTATTATTATACATATCATTGAACATTCTATTATAGCACATGATTTAAATCATAATTAAAATATTAGATTATATATTATTATTTAAAATTTTACTATAACGCATAATTTTAGTCTTTATAAATTATATTATTATACGCACCATATCTATAATAAGATTTTTATCTCCTTAAAATTTTATTATGATAAATATTATTTAAAATTCTAGTATAACACATAATCCAACTCATCATAAAATGGGCAAATTCCCTAGTTAGGGCAAAAACTCTTGAAAATTTCCTATTTGGTATGAAATGGAAACTAATTCCAAGTTTGGGATGTTTTTGTACTTGTGCCACTTTGACTAGCGACTAGCTAATGTGTATTACAGGAAAGAGAGAGGTAGCTGACGACAACTGATATGGCGTGCAACATGACATGAGAGAGGTTATAGCCACCAGTATAACTTGCGGCCAATTGTCACTTCACCCAGTCCCGAGGAGACAGAAAATGATATATTTAATATATATTTATTATTATAATAAAAGATGTAATGATTTAAAAATGATTAATTTTAAGTAACAATACTATTAATAAAAATTATATAATCATATTGTAATTATTAAAAAAAATTAGATGTAATTATTAGAAATAATTTATTAAATTGAGAATATAAAAAATAATAATTTATATTATTATTTTATAATAATTATTAAATTGATGGTTGATAATTTTAATATTAATAAGAATATCATATTTAATATTAAATGATATTAGTAGTATTTATATAATTGTTAATATTATTATTAGGAGTAGTATTTGTTATAATTGTAGTAATTATAATAATTAATATAATTAGTATTAATATTAATATTAATTAATATTAGTAGTAGCAGTAGTAGTAGTAGTAGTAATAATAATAATAATAATAATAATAATAATAATAATATTATTATTATTATTAGTACTTATAAGTATAAGTAGTATTTACTATAATTATTACTTGTACATGTAATTATTATTATAATAAAAATAATTATTATGATTTATAAATTATTAGTAGTGGTAATAATTATTTATTAATGATGATTAGTATTATTAAGAAATGATTTGTAGTGTTTTTATTAATAGTATGAATGTTGTTATTATTATTTACAAGTAATATTCGGATTACTATTGTTATTATTGTTATTATTTTATAAATGTTAATATTGTTAATATTTTTTAAAAATTATTGTTAGTAATTACTATTTGTATGAAAAATTGATGTTGGTATTAGTATTAGTTATTAGTATTACTATTATGTATTATTAGTATTATGTATTATGTATTATTTATTATTATTATTATTATTATTATTATTATTATTATTATTATTAGTACTTAGAATTATAAGTATTACTAGTATAATTATTAGTTATTTATATAATGAATATCATGATTAATATTTATTATTATGATTTATATATTATTAGTAGTTGTAAGTAGAATTGTTATTTATGTAATTATTATTTATTAGTAGTTATTATTATTATGAAGAAATAATTGATAGTATTTTTATTATTAGTATTAATGTTGTTATTGTTAAAATTTTATAAAAATTAATATTAGTAAATTTTTCCCAAAAAATTTTGATTTTATTATTTTATTTCTTTTAATTTTTTGTAATGTAAGTATTGTGTATTATTAATATTATTAGTACTAATAATCATAAGTATTAATTACTATAATTATTATTTATTGATGTGAGTATTATTATGATTTGTATATTATTAGTAGTTGTACTTAAAATTGTGATTTATGTAACATTTAACAATTATTAGTATTATTATGAAGAAATGATTGGTAGTGTTTTTATTATTCATATTAATGTTATTATTATTATTATTTATAATCATTATTATTATTGTTGTTGTTGTTGTTATTTCTTTGTAAGTATTATTTATTATTGTTATTTATATGATCCGTATGAATGTGTATTAGGATGATTAGTATAATGGCCATTGAAATCATGTGGCAATTGTAACATTTTGAAGTTAGTGTTTTAGGATAAGTAATACCAGTTTAATAAGTAATCATATTGCAGTTGTATTCATAACATTTAGGATTGTTAATACTAGTTTAAAACATGAAACATATTTCATTGTCTTTATGTTCCATACAATTATTATGTTTATTGAGTAATGATATGTGCATATCATAAATTCTAAGTATGGCACAAGCCCATTGTTTGCACTCATCATCTCTACGAAATCTACCTGTAGGGATATGAACTAGCACGATCTAATGTTGTGGTCAAGTATGCTCAATGTGCTCTAGAAAGCAGTTGACTAGTCATCCTCTCTCGAATTCTAACAGCAAATAAGGTTTAGTCTGCCATATTGATGACAAACTCTAGTAGGATTGTAATTGGTGGGATCTCTCAATCCACATAATGAGATATAGTCAATATACATCATCATTGTCACATGTTGAATGTGCCACCATAGACAGGTCTATTAGATATTACTCTACGGGATGACTCTCATCCATTCGACCTAGGCATCAAATGTAAACATCCTTACTTGAGAGAAAGTATAACCTCTCCTCATGTTTCTTTAGGGATGATATCTCTATAAATCACCCTCCAATGGTGGTAAGATTCCTAACTTCTCATGAAGCTAAATCTAGTAATTTAATGGAAAAGAATGAAAAGATCAATGAGATGAAATATAAACCTTGTAAAAGTTAAGATATAAAAATAAGAAATGTCTGATGAGTGAAAAACATGTAGAAGCATGTTAGATGACATACCTGAAGCAATAGCAAACTACCACTAAAGTGATTAGACTATCCCCACTTAAGTTTATCTAGTCTGAGAATCATCTATGCTATGATCATAAAAAAAAGAGGTCCAACCTTACTCTATCTGATTGACAATCAATCCTAATGTAAGATCCTCATCGTTAGATGGGTTGATGAATAAGAACTATACCGATAGTCCAAAAGTAACCACTCTAAGCCATAAAAGGGTGGGTGGCAACTTGTGGTTACAGAGCTGAAAGATTTTTATGATATTTATAGACCCCTTTATAGTTAACAATGAAGTCACTATAGTGGCATTGACATCAAATGTCCTAATAAGATATGGAATGACCTAACTGACAAGAAGTCATATCGTAATCATCATAGTCATGCTACATGAAACCCCGAGGATAGTAGCAAACTCCTTGTATAGCGAACATAGTTTCACAGGTCCAAACTAGAACTTATAGTGTACTCGATCCTAGAACTATACTGTTGTATGCAGAAAGCCATAGTTAATGGAGATTTTGTGGAATATCTTTAAAGATTGGAATCTAAACTGGCTAAGTTGATTCCACTAAGTATTTTCCTATTGGCAGATAGCAGCATGGAAGATAGATAATTATTATTCAGTCATTTTATACTCATATAATAAAAGTGCATCATTAAAAGATTAGTTGAATATTTTAACTTTCATAGTAAGAAATAATCATTATCATTATCATTATGATTATGATTATTAATATTACAATCATTATCATTATTGTTATCATTATTGTTATCGTTATCATCATATTATTACTATAATGATCAGGGTAATTAATATAATTAGATTAAACAATTTTTTACAACATGAATATATACTTATATTATATAAGTTTTTAGAACATGAACAAAGGATAAAATATCATTACATTAAACAAGCTTTTCGAATATGAACAGATGATAAAATATCATTACATTAACCAAGTTTTGTAAAACATGAAGATATGACTGAATAAGTAAATATCATTATATTAACCAAGTTTTGATTCTTGCTTTAAGACCCATTTATCTTCTAGTATTTCTATAATTAGTATCCATGTGTACATAGTGAGAATCATGTACATGATGAGGTCCAGCATCAACACCATCATCATGATCATGATCATCATCATCATCAGCTTGATTATCATGTTGATCTCCATGATTAATAAGAATGGTAGCACCATGTGGAGTACTATAAGCTGAATGAAAATGTTTAAGATGTTGTTCACATTGTTGTAAAGTTAAGGCAATGAATGAATAATAATAAAGGATAGGGTTAGGGCTAGAGGTAAGGATAATAGGTTAGCTTGATGAGAAATAGTATGTAGACCATTAGGTTAATAATGATAAGATGAATGAAGAAGGTTATCCTGGTTGAAGTGGTGGTAGGATAAATGGAAAAGAGTATGAAGATTGGGATGATGGAGGAAAAAATGGAGCAGATGGTCCGATATCAAAATTTCAAAAGAAAAGATAAAGTTAATCGTCCAGGTTGATTACGTAAAGAAACAGAAAGTGGAATAGGATGACAAGATACTATTAGTGGAACAAGGACATCCTAATATCAATGGCGATGTTGATTGGTATGTTGTGAAGGACATGAAGATGTAGGTCTTACAGAGTCATCATCAGCAGGATAAGGATAGTTAACCAATTAAGCGGTCAATTAAGAAGATGGCATGATTGTTAGATGATGTTGTTCTTGTAATGCTACTTGACCACTATGACCAAGTTATTGAGTTAATTCCAATCGAGAACTTAATGAGATATGCTTAAAGGCGTCAACTTATAAAAATCATAATATAAAATAAGTTAGTAAATTTGATGTACAACATTTGATTAGAGAAATAAGAGTTTTAAGATTAAATGTTTACATAAGCTCTAAATTATGCACCCTTAGGCAAGATCCACCTTCTTGTAACTTTACGGTACCATTTCATATATTCATAATGGTAATGCATATGTAGAGAAGCAATAAGAGCCTAAATAATTCATTAAACATGATTATCCTATCATGGCACCTATCTTGAATGTTGTTTCATCCAATTGACATATGTACTATGCAAGTTAGATTAGTGAGAATCTTCAGTTTATAAGGGTGGATGAGGGATGCATTATGCTAGTCCAAAATGATGGAAGACCCTATCAGGTTGGTGCCACTTAACTATATGAATACATAGCATCGGAAAGGCTCCTAAATTATTTAGAAAAGTAAAAAATCAATTTATTAGGTAAAGAGACATATAGGCAATATTATATATAGCATTAAGATTTTGAAATACATGCATCATCCACCCATAAAATATCCAACCTCATCGTATATCAGAGATGATATAGGTAGGGATCTTTATAATAGTCTTACTTGTACTCCATCTATAATATAATATAGAAGTCAGATGAATTTTGAAATAATGAAAATTTAATAAAAGAATTTGAATAACTGAAGTTAATTTAATACCTCTTACCATAAAGAGCATTAGTAGGAAGAGGATTAGGATTAATTATAAGAGATAAAAATGGTAATCCCTCCTTTGCCCAAATCTACAACAGGAACAAAGGACTACATATTTAGGAAGCCAATGGGTATCTGCGAGAATCATAAAGCTCCCAATATAGATATACCAAACATGCTTAGCCCCAACTATAGTATCTTATAGTTTTAAAATCCTCCAAGAATGCTAGATAAAATAAGCTCACTATATCAGTACTTGTTAGATAAAATATCTAACCATATATCAATCTTAAGATGCTTCCCTAGCATGGTTATGCATGACATGAATAATAATATCATCAAGGAGTTGATTGAATTCTTGTATAAGCCAACTCTCCCTCAATTTTGTACCCCTTCTTTGAGTATCAGGTGGAATATCCTTAAGCAACTGTACATATATTGAATTCTAATTATGATCAAGTTATCCAATAAAAGGTTAACCATCAATAGGAAGCATGATGATTATGGTGACATCTTGCAACATCACCATGCACTCTGCCTTAAATAAATGGAATGTATGAGTTTCAGGTCTCCACCTCTGTACTAATGCAATGATTAAATGATGATCAAGATTGAAATGTCTTAGATGAAGAAGTATAGTGAAATATTTATTTTAAATGATATCGATTACATGAGGGTGAAAATCTTTGATATGATTATTATGTAAAGATATGTTCCATCTATAATTAAGGACATAGGCATTAACTTACATATCAAAACATGAAAATCTCAATCAGGGAATGTTTAATTAATAGAATTTGAGAACATTATGTATAAGCCTCATCAACTAAGATTAAGTTCAATATGCAACATCAACTCCTCATCATCTCAAAATTCATCATCATTTTAATCATAATCAACATCATCATCATTGACATTAATATCATCATTTTCAACATCATTACCACTTTCATTAATCCTACCATCATTAATTACATTATCACCAACACTTTTATTGGAAGCACATATTTCATAATGATTGGTTATAGCACCTTCTTTGGCTTCTTCACCACTAGTAAACTCCATAAATAACTTAATATACTATAGACCTGTGAATTAGATAATGAAATCAAACATTATACCATATCTTATCCACCCTTGATTTAAAGAGCACCAAAATGCAATTGTCCTATCATATTGATCATTGGATATTGATAAATTATTGATGTGATCGTACCATCAGCAAATAGTCCAATCATTCTTTTGCCTGTATATAACAGCAATAACATACTTAATATGTCATCTAGATTAACCTTTCTTGATTGCCCATTGATGTACTCAACATTGATACGTGTATCAACAGGTGTACTGCCTTAATACATTAAACAATATGGAATGCATGCCATTTATGCTTTCAATTGACTATAAATAATGAAAATTAACATTATCGATAAAATATATAAATTATCATATAACACATTTATATTAGCATGCATCAGGGAAACCTTATGAGTAAAGATCAATTTACCCAACCAACTTACAAGTAACATTTATGGTTATTATATGTAAAGTAATTTGATATTTATCAATATATTTGAAATCATGATCATTATATTCATGTGACAATCCATTTTGAAAATACATATTAATAATGTTGTGTTTAAGATTTTTGTTTATTATTTAGGGTTTAGGGTTATGATTTAGGGTTAATAGTTCATGGTTATTATATGTATAGTAATTTAAATTTTATAAATACATTTGATATCATGATCATTATAGTAGTATCATAATTAATTTTTAACATACACGTTAATAGTGTACCGTTTAGGGTTTACGTTTCTCATTTATAGTTCAGGGTTAGGATTTATGATTTATAGTTATTTTATCTATATTAATTTAATATTTATCAATACTTTTGAAATCATGTTCATTATATTCATGTCACAATTCATTTTTAAAATACATGTTAATAATGTATCATTCAAGATTTATATTTATTATTTACAATTTAAGGTTTCAGTTTAGGGTTTATGGTTGTTTTATCTATATTAATTTTATATTTACCAATACATTTAAAATCATTATCATTATATTCATGCCATAATTCATTTTGAAAATACATGTTAATAATGTTGCATTTATGGTTTACGTTCACGATTTAAGGTTTAAGGTTAATGATTTATTGTTATGTATAGTAATTTAATTTTTATCAATACATTTGATATCATGATCATTATAGTGGTATCATAATTCATTTTTAACATACATGTTAATAGTGTAACATTTAAGGTTTACATTTATCATTGATGGTTTAGGGTTATGGTTTATGATTTATGGTTATTTTATCTATATTAATTTGATATTTACCAATACTTTTGAAATCATGATCATTATATTTTTATCATAATTCATTTTAAAAATACATTTTAATAATGTAGCATTTAAGGTTTACGTTTGTTGTTTATAGTTTAGGATTTTGATTTAGGGTTTATGGTTATTTTATCTATATTAATTTGATATTTACCAATACATTTGAAATCATGATCATTATATTTTTTATCACGATTCATTTTGAAAATACACGTTAATAATGTTGTGTTTAGGGTTTACATTTATGATTTAAGCTTATGGTTTAGGCAATATGGTTATTATATGTATAGTATTTTGATTTTTATCAATACATTTGATATCATGATAATTATAGTAGTATCACAATTCAATTTTAACATACATGTTAATAGTGCATCATTTAGGATTTATGTTTGTCATTTACGGTTTAGGATTTAAGGTTATTTTATCTATACTAATTTGATATTTACTAGTACTTCTGAAATCATGATCATCATATTTGTATCACAATTCATTTTTAAAATGCATGTTAATAATATAGCATTTAGGATTTACATTTTTTGTTTACGGTTTAGGATTTTTGTTTAGAGTTTATAATTATTTTATCTATATTAATTTAATATTTATCAATGCATTTGAAATCATGATCATTATATTCATGTCATAATTCATTTTGAAAATACATGTTAATAGTTTATCAATTATGATTTAGGGTTTTGGTTTAGGATTATTTTATCCATATTAATTTGATATTTATCAATACTTTTGAAATCATGATCATTATATTTGTGACATAATTTATTTTTAAAATCCATGTTCATAATGTAGTGTTTAAGGTTTATGTTTATCATTTACATTTTATGATTTTGATTTAGAGTTTATGGTTATTTTATTTATATTAATTTGATATTTACAGTTATTATATGTATAGTAATTTAATTTTTTATCTATACATTTGATATCATAATCATTATATTAGTCTCACAATTCCTTTTAAAATACATGTTTCTAGTGTAACATTTAGGTTTTACATTCATCGTTTATGGTTTAGGTTTATGGTTATTATACGTATACTAATTTCATATTTATCAATAATTTTCTCATAATTATTGTTATTATTATATTTCAATTAATATTTACTTGTAAGTTTCAACAGTAAATTCATCCAACCTATGTTAGAAGTTTATACGATTATCTACATAGGTTTACTTCGATAATTCATAGTTAAAGTCTCCCGCTATGATGTCCAAATATCCACCTTGGACTATACCTTGCGTCTATCTACTCAAGGAATAACAATGATCAACAATAAATTGGTAGCAAGTGGTGAAAGCAAGTTTGTGTTCCTAAGACATAAAATTGAGACCAAGGTACTAGCTTACCTACATTCACATGGTTATTTAGGGACAAAATGCAAAGTGAACATGTATGTAATATAATTAATCAATTAACATGGTAGAATTAATGTGAAACGTATACTTTCATTTTCACCCACTAATTTTATGACTCTCATATTCAATTTTACCATGTTAATTGATCAATTATTCCTACACATGCATTTTACATCCATTCAATTATCATACATATACATTCTAATAAACCATCATACCAAATAATATAATTATATAGTAAATAATAAAAAGAAGAGGGTAGAAATGAGATAAGGGTACAAACTAGATTAAATAAATACAATTGATGAAGAATTTCAAATAAATTAAATAACATACTATATCGCAAATGGATCAATAATTATAATAAAAGTCTAAATAATTAGTAATATATGAAATGCCTTTAATTAATTTTTTAAATAATTTTTCTCTTCAATTTACGACATTAATTATGTCTATATTTATTTAATGATTCATTTGATATTTCATGCATTACTCACATAATTACATTAATTATTAATATTTATTACTCACATTATAATATCAATATATATGCTATATAATTTTTAAAATTAAAGTCCTTTTTCCTTTCCATCTATTAAATATTGCTATATTTTAAAACATATTTTCATATTTAAATTAATTATTCTATAATATTTTAAATTTTACTCCTCAATAAATAACCTATTTACTTGATTATATTTATTTATTGTTATATGTAATTAATTTTTATTTATTCTTTCTAACCATTAAGTTTCGTTCATATACATTTTAATATTATCAATTAATATTACTAATTTTATGTTGATTTTTTTATTATAAACATATTTAATTTACATTTCTTAATTATTTAAAAATTTAATAATAATATATTACTTATTATATTCAAAATAAATATGTCATTTTTAAAATACTTTTCTATGTAATAACACTTTCATAATAATAGTTATATTTTATAATAACATGTATCCCCACTAATAATATTAATTTATTAACTTATAACAACTATATTTATTTATAACTACAAAATTGTTAAATAACATATTGTAGATACCAATTTAAATTAATTCTTAGATCAATTAAATATATTTTGATCTATGAAATTAATTAGATTAAATCATTATTTTAATCTAATAAATGAAATATATTTTATAGATCAATTAAATAAATATTTTTGATATATAAAATAATTAGATTAAATGATTATTTTAATCTAATATGATAAGTAGATTTTAAACCAATCAAATTATTTAATTTATTATCTAAAATTAAATTATTTTAATAGTGAGATAAATGCTATTAAAATAATAAATAAATAAAGTGTTAATTATCTTGATACCATTCAAGTAGAATTCAAGCACTTCAAAGTGATAGAGATGTAGTCTTATTAGACTCTTCCCTATATCATTATAAATAGAGAAGCTCCCTTCATTCTATAATCATACGTTCATAAGCTAAAAGCAACAAGAAGCTCTAAGTTCATCAAGGCATTCAACAAATTCTCAAGATGTTCTTCAAGTTCATCAAAGTGTTCTTTTCAAGGTGAAGTTTGATTCAAGATCAAGCCCCTAAAGCATTTGAATCATATTCTTCTCTAAAATCAAAGTTTAATTCAAGATCAAGCTACAAAAGCTCTTGAATCAAGTTCTTGCTTCTAGATTTGAATCAAAGAATCAAAGTTCTTAGTTATAAGAATTTAATATTAGAGATTGTATTCCCACTTTAAATTAATAATTTTATTTTTTTCTCAATTTCTAATTTGATATTTTTTATTTTATAGATTTTATGCATTACAAATTTTAGCATACTTGGTGGGACATCTCTACCTCTCATCTCCAATTTTGAGAAATCAAATCTTCAACATTGATGACATCTAAGAAGAGTGACTCAATGGTACCAAAGAAGTATAATCTCTACCTAAGAGTTGCTCAAGTTCATACCCCTATCTCATTGTATGGTGGGTCAAATGCTGATGATAGTCCCAACATCGCGATAAAGGTAAAATCAACCATGAAGTTGTATAACCAATAACAAATGACGCCTTCACCAAAGATGGGGGGTAAAACTTGGAGTGTTAAAGGAAGTTGGTTTCTTATCCTTACTAAAGTGTTATGACAAAGAAGAAGATCAAGGTGGAATTTCACTCCGCAATCAACCCTTCAAATTTCTTCTCCAAGTAGTTCTAGTGGCACTATGTCTATAATGGTGACTATATCTATAATGGTGACCAATACTACTTCACTGGAAGAACAAGTTGCCAACTTAACCAAATTAGTAGAAGAGCTCATGAGAAAGATCAAGGAAAAAGAGAAATTACATCTTTGATCATAAGATTGGCAAGTGTGACTAGGAAGGCTGTTATTGATAAAGCATTTAACCCATCAACTAGTCAAGAAAAAGAAGAAGATTCCTCAGCAACAGATCCTACAGGTAGCAGTCAAGTAGTGGCTAATAACCCAATCTCCACAACTCAACTAGAAGATCTCATTAAGAAAGCTATTAAAGAGCAAGTTGAGATATTAGCATAACTATCTTACTTATATGCAAAGTGTCGCACCCTAATTTTGGACCGGCTTGATCCAGATCGATTCGGGATGTTTTTGGGCCAATTCGGATTAGTCTTAGGCTAATCCGGGTTGATTCAGGGCTTTCTGGACCGTTCTGGGCCAACTCTGGCCCGTTCCGGGGCGTCTCATGTGCGTGAGCACATGTTTTATGGGTTTAGCATATGTTTTTAAGGTTTAGCATATGTTACATACGCGTATGCATATGTTTCACAAACATACGCGATCGCATATGTTACATACGCGATCGCATATGTTTCATGGTACAACATATGCGATCGCGTATGTTCCCGAGGACAGACCTAATTAAGCCTTAATCTGCCATTTAGCTGAGGAGGGGAATTTGAGAGCATGAAACCCTAGGTTTTAGACAGCCGCCAGCAGCCGTCAAACACCTTTTGACACCCAAACACTTAATTCTAACTAATCTAAGGCCTTAGGATTAATCAAAACGCATTAAAATCAACTGGAATT